>JANIIK010001184.1:77500-100000 GCA_027704905.1 Muraenolepis orangiensis
CTGGTAACTTAATGTGTGTGTGTTAGTGTGTGTATGTGTGTGTGTGTGTGCGTGTGTGTGTGTGTGTGTGTGTGTGTGTGTGTGTGTGTGTGTGTGTGTGAGAGAGAGAGAGAGACACACCTGTGTGTCCTTTACCCTAATCATGTTGTATAACAGCCATAAAACATGGCTTTGATAAGCAGCCTCATATCTTAAGATGTATTAATCATTTATCAGACAGCTTCATACAAAGATACTGACAGTGAACACATGGGATTAAGGAGCAGGTAGGCGTCGGAGGTCATGAAGGAGCAGGAAGGGGTCGGAGGTCATGAAGGAGCAGGAAGGGGTCCGAGGTCATTAAGGAGCAGGTAGGGGTCAGAGGTAATTTAGGAGCAGGTAGGGGTCGAAGGTCATGAAGGAGCAGGAAGGGGTCCGAGGTCATTAAGGAGCAGGTAGAGGTGAAGTGACTCACTAACCCCACATCCTGCTTGGTAGTATAGTCCTCAGGGTTAACCTGAAGTGACTCACTAACCCCACATCCTGCTTGGTAGTATAGTCCTCAGGGTTAACCTGAAGTGACTCACTAACCCCACATCCTGCTTGGTAGTATAGTCCTCAGGGTTAACCTGAAGTGACTCACTAACCCCACATCCTGCTTGGTAGTATAGTCCTCAGGGTTAACCTGAAGTGACTCACTAACCCCACATCCTGCTTGGTAGTATAGTCCTCAGGGAAGCAGCATGAGGCTCACAGCAGGAGTCACCGTGATAACTGAACTGAGATCAGTCTAAGCTTGGTATCTGAAACTGAAGATTCTGCTATTCCCTGAATTCTGTCTTAACATCTCCGGTTAACCTGCAAATCCAGCTTCTTGAAATCGGCTGGGGTCTCCGGTCTGCTATGAATGAGGAGAGAGAGGAGGGGGATCCTACCTCTAAAAGCTCTCTGTCTGGGGAACATGGCCGCCAGAGCAGAGCTAACAGGTGAGAAGAGGATCTCTAAGTGTCTGTGGCTGTGGTCCATCTCAGAGCTCAGCAGTGATGTATCAGGACACCATCGTTAGTGTCAGAAAAAGCTGTGTGTGTGTTGTGTTGAAGCCCAGAGCAGAAGGAGAGAGAAGACTGCCCTGGACCCAGCTGTGTCCCCATGAAGAGTGACTGGTCTATGGCACATCCTTCTCAGTTCAAAGATGGACACTCCTCCAGAGAGGAGAGGTAGGAGTTTCAAACAGACTGTGTGTGTGTGTATTTGTGTGTGTGTCCCAGATATGTAATACTTATGTTTTGACGTCAGGAGAAATAATAAAGTTATACGTTTGTGTGTGTGTGTATGTGTGTGTGTGTGTGTTTGTTCCCCACAGACGACCCCAGGAGAGGTCAGAGCTGATCAAGGTGTGTAAATGTCCAACAAGTCATTAGCCTTCAGCTCTACATGAACATTAAAAAGCATCTCTTGTGGTTCTCAGAGTCTCCAGGCTTCCCTCTTTAGACCAGACGTGAATCAAGGACAGATGCTTTCAAGGTCCTCAGTGGAGGACCCCTCCAGAGAGAAGAGGTAGGAGTTTCAGTGTGTGTGAGTGTGTGTGTGTGTGTGTGTGTGAGTGTGTGTGTGTGTGTGTGTGTGTGTGTGTGTGTGTCCCAGATATGTAATACTTATGTTTTGACGTCAGGAGAAATAATAAAGTTATACGTTTGTGTGTGTATGTGTGTGTGTGTGTATGTGTGTGGGTGTGTTCCCCACAGACGACCCCAGGAGAGGTCAGAGCTGATCAAGGTGTGTAAATGTCCAACAAGTCATTAGCCTTCAGCTCTACATGAACATTAAAAAGCATCTCTTGTGGTTCTCAGAGTCTCCAGGCTTCCCTCTTTAGACCAGACGTGAATCAAGGACAGATGCTTTCAAGGTCCTCAGTGGAGGACCCCTCCAGAGAGAAGAGGTAGGAGTTTCAAACAGACTGTGGGAGTCCTGACTCACACTGTCATCTCTTTCTCCACCTCTAGAGGGAGCCCTGACTCACACACTGTCATCTCTTTCTCTACTCAAGTCAAGTCAAGTCAAGTCAAGTTTATTGTCACTTCACAGTTTACAGTTTAGTATAAAGCAGTGATGTGAAATTCTTGTGTGCAATACCCGACGACAGACAGCAGTTATAAAATAAGATAAAATAAAAATAGATAAAAATAGAATAAAAAATAGAATAAAGAATATAAAATAAAAATAAAAAATGCAATTTATAAAATGCAAAAATCAGCACAAAAAAGAGCAATATATATATATAAATCAATGTAATAAAATATACATTGTTATATGTTATACGCCCTTGTTCAGCAGCCTGATGGCCTGACTGTGGAAGCTATCTCTAAGCCTATTTGTACGACACTTGATACTGCGGTATCGCCTGCCTGACGGTAATAGTGAGTAAAGTTCGTGGCTGGGGTGGGCAATGTCTTTTATAATTCTTTTGGCCTCTAGGAGCCTATTTACCTCTAGGAGTTCTCACACAAAACATTCCAACGACCCCCTCAAAGTCCTGACACCAATTAAACATACGCTAACTACTTTAACTTCTCTTAGATGCCATTGGAACTATTTGTAATCGAAACATGTTCTACCCACAGCCCGTTTCATAGTAAGAGATACACATTTCAGTTTGAAACATGTTTATACCACTTATATACTTTTTCTATCATTTAGAAAACAGAAGAGACTCCTATTGACTATTTTATTTATACTCTTATTTTGAAAAAAAAACATAGAGACCATTTTTTTTTTAATTGAAGACACTCTTATTTTGAAAACATAGAAAATACAAATTTTTTTAAACATAGAAGAGACTCAAATTTTCAACACAGAAGAGAAAACATAGAATACTAATTTTTTTTGAAAACATAGAAGAGACTCTTATTTTGAAAACATAGAAGAAACTCTTATTTTGAAAACATACAAGAGTCTCTTATTTAGAAAACATAGAAGATAATCTTTTTTGAAAACAGAAGAGACTCTTATTTAGAAAACATACAAGAGTCTCTTATTTAGAAAACATAGAGACTCTTATTTAGAAAACATAGAAGAGACTCTTATTTTGAAAACATAGAAGAGACTCTTATTTAGAAAACATAGAAGAGACTCTTATTTAGAAAACATAGAAGAGACTCTTATTTAGAAAACATAGAAGAGACTCTTATTTAGAAAACATAGAAGAGACTCTTATTTAGAAAACATAGAAGAGACTCTTATTTAGAAAACATAGAAGAGACTCTTATTTAGAAAACATAGAAGAGACTCTTATTGAGAAAACATAGAAGAGTCTCTTATTTAGAAAACATAGAAGATAATCTTTTTTGAAAACAGAAGAGACTCACACAGTTGTTTAAAAAATGTCTACATCTCTAAAAGCTCTCTGTCTGGGGAACATGGCCACCAGAGCAGAACTAACAGGTGAGAAGAGGATCTCTAAGTGTCTGTGACTGTGGTCCATCTCAGAGCTCAGCAGTGATGTATCAGGACACCATCGTTAGTGTCAATAAAAGCTGTGTGTGTGTTGTGTTGAAGCCCAGAGCAGAAGGAGAGAGCAGACTCCCCTGGACCCAGCTGTGTCTCCCTGAAGAGTGACCAGTCGATGGATAATCCTCGTGTTCAGTTTAAAGATGGGAATCAGTCTATTTAGAAGAGGTGAGGGTTGATCAGATTATAACAATTCAGCATCTATTGAACATCCATAAATCCTGGCTCTTGTTGTTCTAGAAGGATACAGGAGAGAGCAGACTCCCCTGGACCCAGCTGTGTCTCCATGAAGAGTGACCGGTCTATGGATCTTCCTGCTTACTTTAAAGATGGGAATCAGTCTATTAAAAAAAGGTGAGGATTCATCTGAGATTATAAATATTCAGTATCTAGTGAACATCCATAGATAGAGAGGAGAGGGAGGAGTTTCAAACAGGTGATGAAAACTGACCACTTAGTTTCTACCAGACTCTGCTGATACTAATGTTTTGACCTCAGGAGAAACAATAAGTGTGTGTGTGTGTGTGTGTGTGTGTGTGTGTGTGTTCTCCACAGTCGACACCAGGAGAGGTCAAAGGTTACCAGTGCTCAGTCTGTACAGCAGCATCAATCAGAGCTGATCAAGGTGTGTAAAAGTCCAACAAGACATTAGCCTTCAGCTCTACATGAACATTAAAAAGCATCTCTTGTGGTGCTCAGAGTCTCCAGGCTTCCCTCTTTAGACCAGACGTGAATCAAGGACAGATGCTTCTGATGTCCTCAGCTCACAGGAAAGTTCTCATTCATGTTCTGTTCCAGAGGGCTGAGGAGAACGCACACGCTTTTCTCGACCAGGAGCTGAAGAAGCTCTGGAGGGTTCTCTTCCCACATGACCCACAAGGCTCAGAGAGTCAGAGGGAGGAGGAGGAGGAGGAGGAGGAGGAGGAGGAGGAGGAGGAGGAGGAGGAGGAGGAGGAGGAGGAGGAGGATGGGAAGAAAGAGGAGCAGAGGAGGCGCGCCATAGAGGGAGTGACAGACATCACACTGCTCTGCCTAATGGAGATGAACCAGGAGGAACTGGCCCACACACTGAGGAGTGGTAAGAGACTCTTATTTAGAAAACATAGAAGAGACTCTTATTTTGAAAACATAGAAGAGACTCTTATTTAGAAAATATATAAGAGACTCTTATTTAGAAAACATAGAAAAAGAGAATCCTAATTGGAAAAAACAGAAGAGACTCACACAGAGACTCCTTTCATTTGTTTCTACATTTCTGACTTTTCCAGATAAATATCCTCTTAGAGGTGATTTGATCCAGATATGTTGGGTTATTATTATATTATAAATATATTATATAGTATTGTGGGTCTATCAGGTAAAATAGTTTGATCCAGATATGTTGGGTTATTGTTATATATTATAAATATCCATCCATCTTCTCCCGCTTATCCGTAATCGGGTTGCGGAGATAGCAGCTTCAGCATTATAAATTATATACTGTATATATTATAAATATATTATATATTATTGAGGGTCTATCAGGTTAAAGGTTACACAATATACAGCAGATTATCTGAATAGATGCAACACTATCTTGTTATATGAGCATATCAAGTCAGTAATAGTAATAGTATAGTAATAGTTCATTCTAATGTATTATAGTACTGTCATTACACCAATCATATTGTTGAGTCAATATCACGTATAAGACCTGTCTTCTGGGTTCTCTCATTTAGGAACTGCTGCAGTCCAGTGCCAACATAACATCAAGTCTCATCTGATGCAGAAGTTCAGGCGTGTGTTTGAGGGAATCGCTAAAGCAGGACAGTCAACAGATCTGAATGACTTCTACACAGAGCTCTTCATCACACAGAGAGTCAGTGGAGAGGTCAACAAGGAACATGAGGTCAGACTGATTGAAAAAGCTTCCAGGAAACCAGCCAAGGAGGAAACACCAATCAAACTTGAAGACATCTTTAAATCCTTAACTGGACAAGATCAACCAAGCAGAACCATAATGACAACTGGAGTGGCGGGCATTGGTAAAACCGTCTTAACACACAAGTTCACTCTGGACTGGGCTGAAGGCAAAGCCAACCAGGACATCCACTTCACGCTTCCCTTTACTTTCAGA
Organism: Muraenolepis orangiensis; assembly: GCA_027704905.1. NCBI lineage: Eukaryota > Metazoa > Chordata > Actinopteri > Gadiformes > Muraenolepididae > Muraenolepis > Muraenolepis orangiensis. The sequence goes on from JANIIK010001184.1 coordinate 83,103, forward strand.
GAGCTGAATTTACTGAAAGAGAAAGAGTTTAGCTTGGTGGAACTTCTTCATCACTTCTTTATTCAAACCAAAGGAATCTACAGATACGACCTGTTCCAAGTGGTCTTCATCTTGGACGGTCTGGATGAGTGTCGACTTCCTCTGGACTTCCAGAACAATCCGATCTGGACCGATGTCACAAAGTCGACCTCGGTGGACGTGCTGCTGACAAACCTCATCAGGGGCGACCTGCTTCCCTCCGCTCGCATCTGGATAACCACACGCCCTGCGGCAGCCAATCAGATCCCTGCTGAGTGTGTTGGCATGGTGACAGAAGTGAGAGGGTTCACCGACCCACAGAAGGAGGAGTACTTCAGGAAGAGATTCAGAGAGAAGACTCTGGCCAGCACAATCATCTCCCAAATCAAGAAATCACGAAGCCTCCACATCATGTGTCACATCCCAGTCTTCTGTTGGATCAGTGCTACAGTTCTGGAGGACTTCTTCAAAACAACCCAGACAGGAAAAGAGATGCCCAACACCGTGACTCAGATGTACATCCACTTCCTGAGGGTTCAGTCCATACAGGGGGACAGGAAGTACCATGGGAGAGCTGAAACAGATGCAGTCTGGAGTTCAGAGAGCAGGGAGATCATTGGTGCTCTGGGAAAACTGGCTTTTAACCAGCTGGAGAAAGGCAACCTGATCTTCTATGAGGAAGACCTGGCCAAGTGTGACATGGATATCAGAGCAGCCTCAGTGTACTCAGGAGTGTTCACCCAGATCTTTAAAGAGGAGTGTGGGCTGTACCAGGACAAGGTGTTCTGCTTTGTCCATCTGAGCCTCCAGGAGTTTCTGGCTGCTCTTTATGTCTTCCTGTCCTTCATGGACACTGGTGTCAATCTGCTCTCAGAAGAACATTCTAAAACAGAGGTCCAACTCCTCTACCAGAGTGCTGTGGACAAGGCCTTACAGAGTGAGAACGGACAGCTGGACTTGTTCCTCCGCTTCCTCCTGGGCCTCTCTCTGGAGACCAATCATAATCTCCTACCAGGTCTGCTGAGAAAGACAGGAAGTAGCTCACAGACCAATGAGCAAACAGTGTCTTACATCAAGGAGAAGATAAGTGGAGATCTCTCTCCAGAGAGAAGCATCAATCTGTTCCACTGTCTGAATGAGCTGAACGACCGTTCTCTGGTGGAGGAGATCCAACAGTACCTGACATCAGGAAGTCTCACCACAGAACATCTCTCTCCTGCTCAGTGGTCAGCTCTGGTCTTCATCTTACTGTCATCAGAAGAGGAGCTGGACGTGTTTGACCTGAAGAAATACTCTGCTTCAGAGAAGGGTCTTCTGAGGCTGCTGCCAGTGGTCAAAGCCTCCAAAACATCTCTGTAGGTTCACTAATAACATGTATTATAATACACAATATACATTATACTAGAATATGAAGGTTATAATAATATACAATACATCTCTGTAGGTTAAATAATAACATGTATGTAATACACAATATACATAATACTACGATATTAAAGTTATAATAATATACAATACATCTCTGCATGTTTGTTAATAACATGTATTATAATACACAATATACATTAGACTAGATTGTAAATACATATATATACATTACACTATAATATGAATGTTATAATAATATACAAAACATATGAGTTATACAATACATCTCTGTCAGTTCACTAATATCATGTATTACAATACAATATACATTATCCTAATATTAAAGTCAGAACAATATACAATACATCTCTGTAGGTTTGTTAAAAACATGTATTTTAATACACAATATACATAATACTAGAATATTCAAGTTAGAATAATATACAAAACATCTCTGTAGGTTCACTAATAACATGTATTTTAATACACAATATACATTAAACTAGAATATTCAAGTTATAATAATATACAAAACATATGATCTTGGAGCAGGCTATAGGAGGGAGCCTATTTTAATATTTTATTTTCTAAACTACACAACATTTGTATTGTGAACCATTAGTAACAGCACCACTTCAGTAGGAAGTCCAGTAACAACTGGGTATTATACCAGGAAACACCACAACTGGGTTTTTCCCTAGTCTATTCATATTTGTGAATACTTGTATTTCAATTTGAATGAATACTGGACAATACTGGACCAGGCTACAAATTACACTCCAATATTGGCTGTTAAATCTTACCTACAGAACTGTAATTTGTTAACCTTATATTTCTTATTCATAATGCTAGTAAAGACTGTGTTTTAATGGTGGTTTTAAGTGGGTTTATTCAAATAAGCCCTTTCAACCCAGTTCCTAACATGTTCCTGTTGATGTTGTGTGAAGGCTGAATGGCTGTCATCTGTCAGAGAGATGCTGTGAAGCTCTGGCCTCAGTTCTCAGCTCCAACTCCTCCAGTCTGAGAGAGCTGGACCTGAGTACCAACGACCTGCAGGATTCAGGAGTGAAGCTGCTTTCTGCTGGACTGGGGAGTCCACACTGTACACTGGAGACTCTCAGGTCAGTTGGACTCAATGAGCAAACACTTACAGCACAGGGTTGGATATCAGAAGACATTCAACTGATTTACAGCCATAAAAGTACCAATTCACACATCTAAATAGAGTATATTCATAAGAATAACTCATTCTGGTGTGTGTGTGTGTGTGTGTGTGTGTGTGTGTGTGTGTGTGTGTGTGTGTGTGTGTGTGTGTGTGTGTGTGTGTGTGTGTGTGTGTGTGTGTGTGTGTGTGTGTGTGTGTGTGTGTGTGTGTGTGTGTGTGTGTGTGTGTGTGTGTGTGTGTGTGTGTGTGTGTGTGTGTGTGTGTGTGTGTGTGTGTAGGTTGTCTGGCTGTCTGGTCACACAGGAAGACTGTGCTTCTCTGGCCTCAGCTCTGACCTCCAACTCCTCCAGTCTGAGAGAGCTGGACCTGAGTACCAACCACCTGCAGGATTCAGGAGTGAAGCTGCTCTCTGCTGGACTGGGGAGTCCACACTGTACACTGGAGACTCTCAGGTCAGTTGGACTCAATGAGCAAACACTTACAGCACAGGGTTTGATATCAGAAGACATTCAACTGATTCCATGCATTGAGGAGATCTGTAGAACCAGGTGACCATATGTATCACTAAGGACCTTAACCACCCTGGACACCATCTCTTCTCCCCCTACCGTCTGGTCGCTGGTTCTGCAGCATCCGTACAGCAAGGACTACCAGGTTTAAGGATAGTTTATATCCACAGGCAGTGACTTACTGAACTGCTAGGAGTGCTGCCACTATCATAACATGTCATTAACATTACACTATCATAACATGTCATTAACATTACACTATCATCACATTGTCATTAACATTACACAATCATAACATTGTCATTAACATTACTCTATCATAACATGTCATTAACATTACTCTATCATAACATTGTCATTAACATTACACTGTCATAACATGTCATTAGAATTACACTATCATAACATGCCTTTAACATTACACTACCATAACATGTCATTAACATTACACTATCATAACATTGTAATATACATTACACTGTCATAACATGTCATTAACTTTACACTATCATAACATTGTCATTAACATTACACTATCATAACATTGTCATTAATCTTACACTATGATAACATTGATATTAACATTACTGTCATAACATTGTCATTAACATTACACTATCATAACATTATCATTAACATTACACTGTCATAACATTGTTATTAACATTACACTATCATAACATCGTCATTAACATTACAATATCATAACATTGTCATTAACATTACACTATCATAACATGTCATTAACATTACACTATCATAACATGTCATTAACATTACACTATCATAACATGTCATTAGCATTACACTATCAACACATGTCATTAATATTACACTATCATAACATGTCATTAACATTACACTATCATAACATGTCATTAACATTACACTATCATAACATTGTCATTAACATTACACTGTCATAACATTGTCATTAACATTACACTATCATAACGTTGTCATTAATATTACACAATCATAACAATGATATTAACATTACACTATCATAACATGTCATTAACATTACACTATCATAACATGTCATTAACATTACACTATCATAACATGTCATTAACATTACTCTATCATAACATGTCATTAGCATTACACTATCATAACATTGTCATTAACATTAAACTATCATAACATTGTCATTTACATTACACTATCATAACATGTCATTAACATGACACTATCATAACATGTCATTAACATTACACTATCATAACATGTCATTAACAATACACTATCATAACATGTCATTAACATTTCACAATCATAACATGTCATTAACATTACTCGATCATAACATGTCATTAACATTACACTATCATAACATGTCATTAACATTACACTATCATAACATGTCATTAACATTACACTATCATAACATGTCATTAACATTACTCTGTCATACTGAGCTGGACTTTCTGGACTCATCACAGTTACTGTACTGCACTGTATTCATGATGCTGCTGCACTACTGGCACTTTAAAATGCTTTAATATGCTTTAAGTACAATTTAAAACATGTACATATCATCCATTAGTCACTTTATTGTTATTTTTATTGTAATTTTTACAGAATATAGTTTTTTTATATGGGGAGTAAGCGTTCTATTGTACTTGTTGCAAATGGTAAATCAATCTCTTGAATCTTGATTTACATGCAATTTCAGACCCATCAATTATTAATTTCAGAGGAATAACGTAACATATGTAAGATGTTGTTGCCATCATTATATAAGGTGTATGTTCAATTCTTAATATACAATGCATCTCTGTAAGTTCACTAATCACATGTATTTAATGACACAATATACATTATACTAGAATAATAAAGTTATAATACAATACAAAACATATCTGTAGGTTCAATAGTAAGATGTATTACAATACAATATACATTAAACTAGAATATTAAAGTCATAACAATATTCCAAACATATGAGCTGGGAGCAGGCTATAGGAGGGAGCCTATTTTAATATTTTATTTTCTAAACTACATTTGGATTGTGAACCATTAGTAACAGCACCACTTCAGTAGGAAGTCCAGTAACAACTGGGTATTATACCAGGAAACACCACAACTGGGTTTTTCCCTAGTCTATTCATATTTGTGAATACTTGTTCTTCAATTTGAATGAATACTGGACAATACTGGACCAGGCTACAAATTACACTCCAATATTGGCTGTTAAATCTTACCTACAGCACTTTTATAATTTGTTAAACTTATATTTCTTATTCATAATGCTAGTAAAGACTGTGTTTTAATGGTGGTTTTAATGGTAGTTTTAAGTGGTTTTAATTCCAATAAGCCCTTTCAACCCAGTTCCTAACATGTTCCTGTTGATGTTGTGTGAAGGCTGAATGGCTGTCATCTGTCAGAGAGATGCTGTGAAGCTCTGGCCTCAGTTCTCAGCTCCAACTCCTCCAGTCTGAGAGAGCTGGACCTGAGTACCAACGACCTGCAGGATTCAGGAGTGAAGCTGCTCTCTGCTGGACTGGGGAGTCCACACTGTACACTGGAGACTCTCAGGTCAGTTGGACTCAATGAGCAAACACTTACAGCCCAGGGTTTGATATCAGAAGACATTCAACATTCATGGTTTACAGCCATAAAAGTAACAACTCACACAGATAAAGTGTGGTGTGTGTGTGTGTGTGTGTGTGTGTGTGTGTGTGTGTGTGTGTGTGTGTGTGTGTGTGTGTGTTCAGGTTGTCTGGCTGTCTGGTCACACAGGAAGGCTGTGCTTCTCTGGACTCAGCTCTGAGCTCCAACCCCTCCTGTCTGAGAGAGCTGGACCTGAGCTACAATCACCCAGGAGACTCAGGAGTTACGCTGCTCTCTGCTGGACTGGAGGATCCACGCTGGAGACTGGACACTCTCAGGTACGGAGAGGACAGCTCACCTCTCAGGGACCGTGTCTCCTACAAGGATTCAACCGGCCGCTAGATGAAGTGGTTTACCAAGGCGGCTGTAACTCATGTTGTGTACAAAGTGATGATCCAGCAGATCATGAGTGTGAATGTTTCAACTGCTCTCTCTTTGTTCCCCCCCAGGGTGGAGCACGGTGGAGGATGGAGGCTGAAACCAGCTCTAAAGAAGTGTGAGTGTCTGTTTAGTTTGAGTCATCTCAACACACACTCACTCTTTAGATGGAAGGTCCATCCACACAGCAGGAGGTGACGTCCTGCTGGGAATGAACAGGATGGATCTTATCATTATTAATATTGATGAGATACATCATGTATCTCATCAATATTAATATTCATTAGATACATCATGTCAACCATCATGTATCTAATCAATATTAATATTCATTAGATACATCATGTATATTATCAATAATAATATTAATTAGATACATGATGTATCTCATCAATATTAATATTGATGAGATACATGATGTAACTTATTAATATTATTATTGAAATGATTATCAATATTAATATTGTTAATAATATTGTTAACCATCACAATGAATCCTCCTTTTATAAAATACAAGAGGTATTATTACTGATACATGGTTATTTATTAATGAATTATTATTGGTTATTAGTAGTGTTATTATTATTACAATCCTCACATTATTAAAGGGTAAGTAAACAACCGTTTTAGCAGACCGTCTGCCTACCAGTTTCCAAAGAGTCGTAAAGGTTTTATAAAAAATGTACAGTTTGGGTTCCAAAGGAGCAGGTTTAAGGGGCGTGGCCAAACGCTGTCCAACCCCCCCTCACTGGAGCCAGGGGGCGGAGCCAATAGAAAACCACTGTGTGAAAACTGGTTGATCTGGAAGTAGACAACATGTCCCCGTTTGATAACTTTCTACATTTCAGTCCAAAACATCAGAAATGCTGACCAACACGTTTAGAGACCCAAACGGAGCAGCTTTCCCTTTAATATTAGTGTGTGTATTTAATATTATATTATAACAACTACTGTTATTCTTAGGATTATCATCATCCTTATGTTTAAATAAGGACCATTGAAGAATAATAACACTTATTTATTAGTGTGAATAATGTTTTGAATAGTGATTACTATAAAGAATTATAATTATGAATATTATTATTTTATAATTATTAATTAAACTATTAGTATTATTATTAATAATTAGAATAATAATAATATTTATTATTATGAGTATTATATATACAATAATTATTCATAATACTATTATATGTATACAATACTAATAATTAATTAGGATTAGTTATTAATATTATTAATATAAATGTTAAAATAATGATACTAATATATTACTACTATTAATATACATATTACTACTATTATTGTTATTGTTATTGTTGTGTTAGCCATAGGAAAGAATCCTCCTGATTCTACTAATATATTGATCCTCTCCCAGAGCCCATGTGGTAAGCCCCTCCTCTTCCCCTCCATGTTAACTGGTGAGCTAAACGGTGGGCGGAGCTGAACTCCATCAGGGCGGGGCTTCTGTTGACTCCGCCTCCGCCTGTCCTTTTGGTTCAGTTGTTTAAATGGTCTAGAGATGAGACCAGGACTCAAGAGGTTTGAAAACAAGGCTTCACGTGAATGAGAATCCTAGCTACAATGAAGTGTGACGCGGTTCCTTCAGCCGACGCCGTCGCCGTGGTGACGCTGAGGGACTGAGAACATCAGGAGAACACAAACTACAGTCTGGGCTCAGTTTCTAGGAACAACAACAACAGTTCAGCAGACTAATCATGTCTTGTTCTCCATCAGATGGGTGTGAACTCACACTGGACCCAAACACAGCCCACAGAGGACTCTCTCTGTCTGAGGACAACAGGAAGGTGACGAAGGTTAGAGAGGAGGAGAAGTATCCTCATCACCCAGAGAGATTTGACTACTGGGAGCAGGTGTTGTGTAGAGAGGGTCTGACTGACCGCTGTTACTGGGAGGTGGAGAGGAAAGGATATGTTGGTATAGGAGTGACATACAGAGGAATCACAAGGAGAGGAGGGGGTGATGACAGCTTGCTTGGATTCAACAACAAGTCCTGGAGTCTTCAGTGTTATGATGATCGTTACTATGTCTGTTACAACGGTAGTAAAACAGCCATACGTCTCCCCCCCTCTAACAGAGTAGGAGTGTATGTGGACCGACCTGCTGGCTCTCTCTCCTTCTACAGAGTGTCCCCAGATGGAGGAGGGTCCTCAGACACACTGACACTCATCCACACCTTCCAGTGCACATTCACCCAGGAGGACCTCCTCCCTGGGTTTGGGTTAAGGGGTTATGGTTCCTCAGTGTCTCTGTGTCCGTTGTAGCAACACACACACACACACACACACACACACACACACACACACACACACACACACACACACACACATACACACAACGGAAACCCTGACACACACACATAGTATACACTATACACACACACACACACATAGTATACACTATACACACACACACACATATATTATACACTATATACACACACATAGTATACACTATACACACACACACATAGTATACACTATACACACACACACACACACATAGTATACACTATACACACACACACACACACGCACACATAGTAAAAACTATACACACACACACATATAGTATACACTATACACACACACACATAGTATACTCTATACACACACACACACATAGTATACACTATACACACACACACATAGTATACACTATACACACACACACATAGTATACACTATACACACACACACATAGTATACACTATACACACACACACATAGTATACTCTATACACACACACATAGTATACACTATACACACACACATAGTATACACTATACACACACACATAGTATACACTATACACACACACACATAGTATACACTATACACACACACATAGTATACACTATACACACATAGTATACACTATACACACACACACACATAGTATACACTATACACACACACTATACACACACACACATAGTATACACTATACACACACACACAAAGTATACACTATACACAAACACACACACATAGTATACACTATACACACACACACATAGTATACGCTATACACACACACACACACACACACACATAGTATACACTATACACACACACATATAGTATACACTATACACACTGTGGCGCCCCGGGCTCCACTGGGAAGCATTCTGGGCAACCCTTGGGGCAGGTGGTGGAACAGCGGTACTACACCGCTGAGCTCCTAGCAGGATTGGCACCACGGAGAGCTCAGACGGTAACCGCCCACTCGTCAGGCCGAATGGGAAACACCTGGAGCGGCTCATCAGGCCTGACGCCGTACACCTGGAGCGGCTCATCAGGCCTGACGCCGTGCACCTGGAGGGGGCCACTCAAGAAGCGGGAGACGAGGATAAAAGGGACAGCATGAAACGAAGAGGGGCGAACAGTATGTGGTAAGAGGCCGCAGGCCAACCCGGACTGAAAGCCGCGGCGCGCTAGGTGCGCGTTGTATACGAATGCAGGATTGTAACCGTGAGTGTTTCTGTTCCCAGCCTTAACCCCTGGCGGCGGTGTTGCTGCCTAACGGGTGCACCAGGAGGCGGACCAACACCCCACGAGCCGGCCCGGACAGCTACCCCGGAACGACCGAGAGAGGGGGAGATTGGACCCCAACCGGGAGGACCGTTTTGATTTGCCGTTATTCCCTTTTCCCCTTACCCCCACCTGTTTTAACAAATAAATCATTTGTTTTACCACCGCAACCGCTGTTGTCCTCCCTCCGCCAACGGGTGCACGCCACAACACACACATATACTATACACTATACACACACACACACATAGTATACACTATACACACACACACACATAGTATACACTATACACACACACACACACACACACACATAGTATACACTATACACACACACATATAGTATACACTATACACACACATAGTATACACTATACACACACACACACATATAGTATACACTATACACACACACACACACATAGTATACACTATACACACACACACATAGTATACACTATACACACACACACACACACACACACATAGTATACACTATACACACACACATATAGTATACACTATACACACACATAGTATACACTATACACACACACACACATATAGTATACACTATACACACACACACACACACATAGTATACACTATACACACACACACATAGTATACACTATACACACACACACACACATAGTATACACTATACACACACACACATAGTATACACTATACACACACACACACACACATAGTATACACTATACACACACATAGTATACACTATACACACACACACACACACATATAGTATACACTATACACACACATAGTATACACTATACACACACACACATAGTATACACTATACACACACACACACACATAGTATACACTATACACACACACACATAGTATACACTATACACACACACACATAGTATACACTATACACACACACACACACATAGTATACACTATACACACACACACATAGTATACACTATACACACACACACATAGTATACACTATACACACACACACATAGTATACACTATACACACGCACACATATAGTATACACTATATACACACACACATAGTATACACTATACACACACACACATAGTATACACTATACACACACACACACACATAGTATACACTATACACACACACACATAGTATACACTATACACACACACAGGGGGGGTGAGGGGGGGGGTTCTCCCTTAAGGCCCCAAATGGCCAGAGAGCAGTTCCAGAGGTCAGGGGTCAGAGGAGGTGATCTACCACCATGGGTCCTACCACTGGGTCACGGATGGACCCCAGGGATTTAAAGACTGTTCAACTTTTGACTGTTATTCATTTTGATCGCTAAAAATTCATGAACTTTAAAAGGTTCGCAAAAACTGCTTCATGCAATATGTTTTAAATGGTTGAACTTTCTCTTTAACACGTTCTAGAAGACTGTTGTATTCAATATGATGTTTTAAATGGTTGAACTTTCTCTTTAACACGTTCTAGAAGACTGTTGTATTCAATATAATGTTTTAAATGGTTGAACTTTCTCTTTAACAAGTTCTAGAAGACTGTTGTATTCAATATAATGTTTTAAATGGTTGAACTTTCTCTTTAACACGTTCTAGAAGACTGTTGTACTCAATATGATGTTTGTGGTGGAGATGAAGATGTGTTCTCAGAGCTAAAGGGAGTCATGCATTGGATGTTCTTTCATGGTCTGACCAGCTAAATATCACATGTTCATGTTGTTTCCTTTGATTCTTTGAAGCATTATTAATCACATGGGATTGTTTCCTTTAAATCCTTTTTTGAAGTGTTATTAAAGTATGATGTTGGATTGGTGTTCATGACGTTGTGTTCCATAATCCAGTGAGGTGAACATGATGTGTTGTCCTTTTCAAAAGGAGCTAAATGTGATGGTAAAGCCCTCTGGTGTAGTAAGAGCCCAATGGTTGTTGTGGCCATCTGTGGCCACCATCTGGTCACGGTAGAGCAGAGGTGTGTCTCTCCTACTCCTCTCCCTCAAAGAAGCCACCTGGAGAAGGCCAGCCAGAAGTGGATTTGGGCTCTCTGAAGGTGGAGGTGTTTACTGCTAGCGACCCAGACTCCCTGTGCTGTATTGATTGGAATCAATACCGTAGTCACCGTAGAGTGATGAAGAGGAGGGTGGTGAGTGATGAGGAGTAGGGTGATTAGTGATGAAGAGGAGGGCGGCGAGTGATGAAGAGGAGGGTGGTGAGTGATGAAGAGGAGGGTGGTGAGTGATAAAGAGGAGGGTGGTGAGTGATGAAGAGGAGGGTGGTTAGTGATGAAGAGGAGGGTGGTGAGTGATAAAGAGGAGGGTGGTGAGTGACGAAGAGGAGGGTGGTGAGTGATGAAGAGGAGGGTGGTGAGTGATGAAGAGGAGGGTGGTGGGTGATGAAAAGGAGGGTTGTTAGTGATGAATAGAAGGGTGGTGAGTGATGAAGAGGAGGGTGGTGAGTGATGAAGAGGATGGTGGTGAGTAATGAAGAGGAGGGTGGTGAGTGATGAATAGGAGGGTGGTGAGTGACAAAGAGGAGGGTGGAGAGTGACGAAGAGGAGGGTGGTGAGTGATTAAGAGTAGGGTGGTGGGTGATGAAGAGGAGGGTAGTGAGTGTTAAAGAGGAGGGTGGTGAGTGATGAAGAGTAAGGTGATTAGTGATGAAGAGGAGGGCAGCGAGTGATAAATAGGAGGGTGGCGAGTGATGAAGAGGAGGGTGGTGAGTGATGAAGATGAGTGATGAAGAGGAGGGTGGTGAGTGACGAAGAGGAGGGTGGCGAGTGATGAAGAGGAGGGTGGTGAGTGATGGAGAGGAGGGTGGTTAGTGATGAAGAGGATGGTGGTTAGTGATGAAGAGGAGGGTGCTTAGTACACACAGTACAGTACACACAGTACACAGTACAGACACACAGTACACACAGTACACACACACAGTACACACAGTACACACACACAGTACACACAGTGCACACACACAGTACACACAGTACACACACACAGTACACACACACAGTACAGACACACAGTACACACAGTACACACAGTACACACACACAGTACACACACACAGTACACACACACAGTACACACAGTACACACAGTACACACACACAGTACAGACACACAGTACACACAGTACACCCAGTGTAACCTCTGGCTGAAGGTGTATTAAACTATGATTAAGACATGTCTACTGGCTGAAGGTGGATTAAACTATGATTAAGACATGTCTACTGGCTGAAGGTGGATTAAACTATGATTAAGACATGTCTACAGGCTGAAGGTGGATTAAACTATGATTAAGACATGTCTACTGGCTGAAGGTGTATTAAACTATGATTAAGACATGTCTACTGGCTGAAGGTGGATTAAACTATGATTAAGACATGTCTACTGGCTGAAGGTGTATTAAACTATGATTAAGACATGTCTACTGGCTGAAGGTGGATTAAACTATGATTAAGACATGTCTACTGGCTGAAGGTGTATTAAACTATGATTAAGACATGTCTACTGGCTGAAGGTGGATTAAACTATGATTAAGACATGTCTACTGGCTGAAGGTGGATTAAACTATGATTAAGACATGTCTACTGGCTGAAGGTGGATTAAACTATGATTAAGACATGTCTACTGGCTGAAGGTGTATTAAACTATGATTAAGACATGTCTACTGGCTGAAGGTGTATTAAACTATGATTAAGACATGTCTACTGGCTGAAGGTGTATTAAACTATGATTAAGACATGTCTACTGGCTGAAGGTGTATTAAACTATGATTAAGACATGTCTACTGGCTGAAGGTGTATTAAACTATGATTAAGACATGTCTACTGGCTGAAGGTGTATTAAACTATGATTAAGACATGTCTACTGGCTGAAGGTGGATTAAACTATGATTAAGACATGTCTACTGGCTGAAGGTGGATTAAACTATGATTAAGACATGTCTACTGGCTGAAGGTGTATTAAACTATGATTAAGACATGTCTACTGGCTGAAGGTGTATTAAACTATGATTAAGACATGTCTACTGGCTGAAGGTGTATTAAACTATGATTAAGACATGTCTACTGGCTGAAGGTGTATTAAACTATGATTAAGACATGTCTACTGGCTGAAGGTGTATTAAACTATGATTAAGACATGTCTACTGGCTGAAGGTGGATTAAACTATGATTAAGACATGTCTACTGGCTGAAGGTGGATTAAACTATGATTAAGACATGTCTACTGGCTGAAGGTGTATTAAACTATGATTAAGACATGTCTACTGGCTGAAGGTGGATTCAACTATGATTAAGACATGTCTACTGGCTGAAGGTGGATTAAACTATGATTAAGACATGTCTACTGGCTGAAGGTGTATTAAACTATGATTAAGACATGTCTACTGGCTGAAGGTGGATTAAACTATGATTAAGACATGTCTACTGGCTGAAGGTGGATTAAACTATGATTAAGACATGTCTACTGGCTGAAGGTGTATTAAACTATGATTAAGACATGTCTACTGGCTGAAGGTGGATTAAACTATGATTAAGACATGTCTACTGGCTGAAGGTGGATTAAACTATGATTAAGACATGTCTACTGGCTGAAGGTGTATTAAACTATGATTAAGACATGTCTACTGGTTCTTCTTTAGCTTTTACCCAACTTTTAGCTGCTCCACAACATGAATCCACATCGCTAGAGAAGATACCATCAAGAAAGACAACAATTAACATATACACAACACAAACATCTAAATTATTATTATATATAAAAATATATATAATATATAGTTTCCCTGCTCTCCTCTACCAGCTCTCTAACAGATTAACTTCTGATAAGGAAAAATATAGTTGTTGTCTTTCTGCTAACTAGCATTAGCATCCATCTTTAGAGTTGTTAAGAGGAGATACAGGAAGTCGTTTCAAGAATTATGGGTAAAAATACTTAATATTAATACTTAATAACTGTTTACGACTGGTTAAGTAGTGACTAGTTACCCTTGTATTAGTTAGTTTTTTAGTTAGTATTTAGTTACCCTTGTATTAGATTAGTACCCTTTGAACAACCCACAGTTAACGAATGTTAACTAACGACTGATTAGGACATTTAAGGACTGATTAAGACTTAACGACTGATTAGGACATTTAAGGACTGATTAAGACTTAACGACTGATTAGGACATTTAAGGACTGATTAAGACTTAACGACTGATTAGGACATTTAAGGACTGATTAAGACTTAACGACTGATTATGACATTTAAGGACTGATTAAGACTTAACGACTGATTAGGACATTTAAGGACTGATTAAGACTTAACGACTGATTAGGACATTTAAGGACTGATTAAGACTTAACGACTGATTCAAAAATTGAACGACTGAGGGGGGAACGACCCTTTGAACAACCGGACCCTGGTCACTTACTGTGTGTGTGTGTGTGTGTGTGTGTGTGTGTGTGTGTGTGTGTGTGTGTGTGTGTGTGTGTGTGTGTATGTGTGTGTGTGTGTGTGTGTGTGTGTGTGTGTGTGTGTGTGTGTGTGTGTGTGTGTGTGTGTGTGTGTGTGTGTGTGTGTGTGTGTGTGTGTGTGTGTGTGTGTGTGTGTGTGTGAGGGGTACGGGTTTGTGTATGCACGTGTGGGGTTGTGTGTGTGAGAGATATGATTTTGTGTGTGTGTGTGTGTGTGTGTGTGTGTGAGAGTGGTCTGTGTGTAAGAGCTATGGGTTTGTGTGTGTGTATGAGAGGTACAAGTTTGTGTATGCATGTTTGTGGTTGTGTGTGTGAAAGCTAGGAGTTTGTGTGTCGGTTTGTGTGTGCACGCACGCGTGTGCGTGTGCATGTGCGTGTGTGTGTGCAAAGCGTGTGCCCATGCTCACTGCTAGATTAAGTGTCACATGTCATGAAAATGTCATGTTATTGTCAAAAAAAACTGGCTGTCTGAATCTGCTGACATATAAAATCACATTTCTTGCCAGCCTGTATATTCACATGAAAATATTATATGAATATATATAAATATATATATATTTATATATATATATATATATATATATATATATATAAATATATATATATATATATATATATCCCCCATCACTGACGACATGACAGTGATGGGCCTGATCGCCGGCGATGACGAGACAGCCTACAGGGAGGAGGTCGGATCGCTGGAGCAGTGGTGCCAGGAGAACAGCCTCGCCCTCAACGTCAAGAAGACCAAGGAGCTGATCGTGGACTTCAGGAGGCAGAGGGGAGAGCACGGCCCTATCTCCATCGACGGCGTTGCAGTAGAGAGGGTCAGCAGCTTCAAGTTCCTCGGCGTGCACATCTCCGAGGACCTCACATGGTCCACGCACACCACACACGTGGTGAAAAGGGCCCAACAACGCCTGTATTTTCTCAGGCGTCTGAAGAAATTCAGCATGGGGCCCCGCATCCTGAGAACATTCTACAACGGCACCATGGAGAGTGTTCTTACAGGGTGGATCACCGCCCGGTACGGGAACTGCACCGCACTCGAGCGCAGAGCGCTTCAAAGGGTGGTGGGACGGCCCAGTATATCGTTGGAGGTGAGCTCCCCTCCCTCCTGGATATATACAACCAGCGGTGCGTGGCCAAGGCCAAACTAATTATAAAAGACATTGCCCTACAGCCACCAACTGTACTCACTGTTACCGTCAGGCAGGCGATACCGCAGTATCAAGTGGTATCAAATAGACTCAGAGATAGCTTCCACAGTCAGGCCATCAGGCTGCTGAACAAGGGCGTATAGCATATAACAATGTATATTTTATTACATTGATTTATATATACATATTGCTCTTTTCTGTGCTGATTTTTGCATTTTATAAATTGCATTTTTTATTTTTATTTTATATTCTTTATTCTATTTTTATTCTATTTTTATCTATTTTTATCTTATTTTATAACTGCTGTCTGTCGTCGGGTATTGCACACAAGATTTTCACATCACTGCTTATATATATATAATAACCAGATAAAACATTCTAATAACAGATAAAACATTCTAATAACCAGATAAAACATTATAATAACCCGATAAAACACTCTAATAACCAGATAAAACATTATAATAACCAGATAAAACATTCTAATAACCAGATAAAACATTCTAATAACCCGATAAAACACTCTAATAACCAGATAAAACATTCTAATAACCAGATAAAACCTTCTAATAACCAGATAAAACATTCTAATAATATATAAAACATTATAATAACAGATAAAACATTCTAATAACAGATAAAACATTCTAATAACCAGAT
>JANIIK010001185.1:0-31690 GCA_027704905.1 Muraenolepis orangiensis
GTCGAGCCCGTAGCATACCATCTCGTGGGGACTCCATCTGTTGTTGCTCCACGCCCTGACCTTTAGCAGGTACTTGTTAGTCTTGACCTTGACCTTCATTCCACCGACCCCATGCACAGTCAGTGTTACTTGCCTCCGCTCCAGTTGGAGCCGATCGGCGGCCCGGTTGGTGATATAATTTGTGTCGGAGGCGAGGTCTATGAGGGTTCCCAGGGCATGACCTGCTTCTGTTTTGACTGTCAATATCATCATTAGTACTGGATGTTCCTCTGGCCCATTCTCCGCGAAGAGACTTCCGCCTTCTGCGCCCGTGCTCAGCGTCATCGAAGCCTTACTGGTGAATGCGTCCTTCACCCTCTTTTCCTGTTCAGGGTTGAGCCCCAAAGAGTCCAGGACTTCCCGCTGCTTATCAGAGAGCCCTGGCCCTGTCTTCTTTCCCTCACTCCACTTGGGACACAGAAGGTAGTGATGACTCGCTCCTCCTTCATTCTGCTTACACGTTCTGCACAGGTACCGGTTACTACACTCTCCGTCGGCGCCGTGCATGCCCAAACATTTCTGACAGGCTTTGCTTTGCTTTGCTATGGCTCGTTTCTCTGCCAGACTGAGACTCTTGAACTTTCGGCAGAAGAATATTTTGCCACCGTGCTGATCGCTTCCACAGATGTCACACTCTTCTCTTCTTTCCGAGCTCCTGCCCGTGACTCTGGTCTCACCTTGATGTTCCTCTTCTTCTTTATTTACCGGTGAGTCTTTTTCCGTGGCCCTTGTGAACGCCTTCTTCTCCCATCTGACTGGCTTCTCTGGTGCTCTTTCAGAGGTTTCTGTGGAGCCTCGGACTCGCGCCATCCTTTCGAGGATTACTTCCTGCCTTTTCAGAAACAGAAGAAGAGCATCGAATTGCTTGTCTGGGGTGATTTGGTTTTCGGGTTCGGTTACAAAGGTAATCCAGCCTTCCTGCACACGATCTGGCAGTTTGCTCTCGATGGCTTTAAGTACAAGTGGGTTCTTCATAGCGCCCACTTCTCCTAAGTCTGTCAGGTCCATGAGGGCTCTTTCCACTGCCTGAATAAGGTCGATCGCTTTCCTCGGCTGGTTTCCTTTTACCGCCGGTATTCTTTCCAATTCCTCAATAATTTGCAGCGCGATGGTTGCCTTGTCTCCAAACCGATTCTCCAAGGCTTTGAATACGTCTTCCGCTGAGCGGTAGCTCGAGAGTTTGAGCTCCTCGAAAACCTTTCGGTCTATGCTCTCGAGGAGGTGGAGTTTCTTCACCTCTGGCGACCCCGATGGGTCTCCCTGCCGCTGCAGGCTTTCCCAATCTTTCCGCCAGCGATGAAAATCTCTCATACACCCGCTGAACACGGGAAGCCTTGTTGGAGGGAGTTTGATCCTGGAGATGGCTCCAGTGCGGTTGCCTCCAGATGTGGCGCTCTCCAGCCCTGCCTCCCGGGCTTGTTCCCATGCCTCCCGCTGAGCCTCCAGTAGCTTGGCGCGCTCTTGAGCGGCTATTTCTGCTGCCTTCAACTCAATCACGGCCGCCTTCTGCCTTGCATCAGCGATCTCTCCTTCGGCCTCCAATTTCACTTTCGCTGTCTCTTTCTCAAACTCGGCCACGCTATCAGCTGACCTCAGTCTTGCCTCAGCGGCTTTCCTTTCCAGCTTGGCAATAGCTTCTTTGTTTTCTTTATCTGTCGTTCGATCTTTGGCCTCTTCTTCGGCGAGAGCGTCTGCCCTTTTCCTCTCATCGTCGGCGAGAGCGTCGGTGGCTATTTGCTTTGCTGCGGCGGCCTTGTCGGCCATTTTGTCAGTATTTTTCTTCTCAATTCTTCCAAACTCAGTCACACACTTTTCCCAAAGTTCATCCCTTTTGTCCTCCAGCTCCTCTAGCGACTTTCTCGTGCTGCACGCCTCAACTACAGGGATCCACTCCTCCCAGCTTGATAACAGACTTCGCGCTTTGATGATGAGGTTCTCTGTGAGTGTGCTTCGTTCTTTACAAATGTCATGGGTTGCCTCTTCTAGACTGATCATCTTCGCGCCTTCGTGACTCCGTTCTGCTCGTCTAATTGCGGATGAAAGTTTGATTTCCGCGAACCTTGTCCACATGTTGGCCTTTATGACGTGACCGACCTGTTCAACCTTCTGAGCGCTCTCCTCAGCGGCATTGGTGATGTCTTGAAGAAGCTGACTGTTACCTGCCTCAGGTTCCTGACTTGCTTTGGCCCGCAAACCTACCTCATAATTGTCGTTTGCAGAGTTTAGGTCTTTCGCGTTTGACAGGAGCGCCATCCACTCGCGTTTCATGTCATTTTCGCCCATTAATGCCACTGACCTGATGATATGGCGATATCCTCTCTCAAAAGTGACTGCCAATTTTTCCCTTTCAATCTTCAGTGCCTCCATTTTGCCTGTGACTCAGAAATAAACTGTGTGTACCTGTTTCGTCTTTCTATCTTATATCTTCAGCCCTCTCTGACTCCCTGAGCTGATTTGCACTGGTCCCTGCACTTCCTTACCTAGTCTTCGGCAGCGGAACCAGGTTCACCGTGGGGTCCTCCCAGGGATACTGCTAAAATAAAATAATAAAGTGGGAGAGGATTTTCCTCCCCCCGACGACTTAATACCCAGGTACACACAAACCTATTTTAATGCAAACAGTCAATAGAGTCACAGAGAATGAGTGCTGGGTGTGGGTAGCTCTCTGAATAGCTGCTATTAGCTCACAATTCCTTTCTTGGTGGGTCTTGTAGGTTAGCTTAGTTAGCTGTGGATTCTTACAGTTGGGCTAGCTAGCTGAAGCTAGCTGTGGATTCTTGCAGTTGGGCTAGCTAGCTGAAGCTAGCTGCGGATTCTTACACTCCTTACCTGCCTAGCTAGCTGTAGCTTTGAGTACTATAAGCCCTACCGCGCGCCTGTTGTGCTATTGCGACAACAGAGCTAACGCTAGCTTAGTTGGCTAATGCTACGCTAGCTAGCAGGTAGCTAGTTAGCTACAGTTGCGGGCTCCACGGCTCTGTTGCCGGCTGGCGGCTGCGTCACTAACCTGACCAGGTTTTAGCTTGCTCTCGCCTCCGGTGAATGGGTCCTTGTCCTCCCGGAGCTCCTGTTGCGTCCAACCGTGTTTGTTCTTCTTAGCTAGCTGACGGTCCGTCCTCTTCAGGCTGGTCGTCAGCGGGTGTTTTACAATTGTTCAGCTCTCCCTCTAGCTAGCTGAATGGGTGAAGATCTTCTGCTTACTCCGGCAGTTCGGGTGGAATGATGAGACTTGACACAATTCGTTTTGGTTTTTCTCCCTTCATTAACAGATTGTAAAACTGACAAAACACATCGATCTATTAGTACATGTAAATAATCAACAGTGAACGAACTAACAGAAAAGATTAACAAAATACACAATCATTCAGAGCTCAACTTACCAACTCCCATATCACTCTATAACTGTCATTCCGTTCCCCTACCACCCAGATTACATTCAATAAGCCCGCCCCCATTTCTATCTAAGCCAATCACTCTCTGCATGCATACTTTTAGCCAATCAAAATCAAAGAAAATAAAATAAAACTCCAAATGAAATATCCTCCCATGAATTAGCCAAACACACACACACACACACACACACACAGTTAATCATCACATGGTTACAACCAAAACCTTAATACACACACACACACACACACACACACACACACACACACACACACACACACACACACACACACACACACACACACACACACACACACACACACACACACACACACACACACACACACACACACACACACACACACACACCCACGAACGGGTTGCAACCATGAACCACCAATGCATTGGAATTTTCCCTTTTTATATTTTTCTCAAATGACCCTGTGTGCACACACTTGTGTTTGATATGGCATATAAGGTCTACCTGGCAGCGCTGGTACCTGTTTGTTGCGCAGCGCTGCCGGGTCCGTTTGTCTTTGTTCTTTGAACTTCACAAAAGACTTCAAACAGGCTCCTGGTCCGAGCGCTGTTCAATCAACTCCTTGCGTGCAGGGCAGCTCCTGGTCCGTCCAAACGAACGCTGGACTCCTTCTGGTTTTGGACATCTGCAGATCGTCTCCTTCACAGTTACATGCCCTGGGTTGCACCATCTGATGTTAATGAAGAGAGCAAGTCCCTCACCCTTGTGCTTACCACTGAGCTTAGCATCCCTGCTCTCACCGTAGTGAAACCAGGTACATCCACATTAGCGTCCGGGGTGTTGCCGGTTAGCCACGTCTCCGTGAAACACATTAGGCTGCACTCCCTGTACGTCTTCTGATTCCTCACCAGGGCAGCCAGCTCATCTGTTTTGTTGGTTATGGAGTTCACGTTTCCCATCACTACCGACGGAATAGAGGGCTTGAATCGCCACCGCTTAGCAATACGCCTAGCCTTGAGCTTAGCAATACGCCTAGCCTTGAGCTTAGCAATACGCCTAGCATTGAGCTTAGCAATACGCCTAGCCTTGAGCTTAGCAATACGCCTAGCCTTGAGCTTAGCAATACGCCTAGCCTTGAGCTTAGCAATACGCCTAGCCTTGAGCTTAGCAATACGCCTAGCCTTGAGCTTAGCAATACGCCTAGCCTTGAGCTTAGCGATACGCCTAGCCTTGAGCTTAGCAATACGCCTAGCCTTGAGCTTAGCAATACGCCTAGCCTTGAGCTTAGCAATACGCCTAGCCTTGAGCTTAGCGATATGCCTAGCCTTGAGCTTAGCAATACGCCTAGCATTGAGCTTAGCAATACGCCTAGCCTTGAGCTTAGCAATACGCCTAGCCTTGAGCTTAGCAATACGCCTAGCCTTGAGCTTAGCAATACGCCTAGCCTTGAGCTTAGCAATACGCCTAGCCTTGAGCTTAGCAATACGCCTAGCCTTGAGCTTAGCAATACGCCTAGCCTTGAGCTTAGCGATACGCCTAGCCTTGAGCTTAGCAATACGCCTAGCCTTGAGCTTAGCAATACGCCTAGCCTTGAGCTTAGCGCCTGCTCTGCAGCCTGATAGACCCTCCTCAGCTCCGCCGGTAGAAGGTAAACATTGCCTGCCCCGTTGCTCAGAGATCAGCTGCTCCCTTGAATCAACAAGGTTTCCTTTAACTTCTAGAACAGCCGTATCCATAGGATGGAAAGAGATTCACACAGAAAGTGCAATAGAAAAAGTTTAAAAAAGTTAGCAAAGTTAAAAGAAAAATACGAGTTAACACGAACACTACAAAGACGGAGCTACTGGAAAGGCAGACACTCGCGTCGGCGCCGAAATATATTGATGACACACACAGAGGCCATGTGGTGACGCTGAGGGACTGAGAACATCAGGAGAACACAAACTACAGTCTGGCCTCAGTTTCTAGGAACAACAACAACAGTTCAGCAGACTAATCATGTCTTGTTCTCCATCAGATGCGTGTGAACTCACACTGGACCCAAACACAGCCTACAGAGGACTCTCTCTGTCTGAGGACAACAGGAAGGTGACGAGGGTTATAGAGGAGGAGAAGTATCCTGATCACCCAGAGAGATTTGACTGCTGGTCCCAGGTGTTGTGTAGAGAGGGTCTGACTGACCGCTGTTACTGGGAGGTGGAGAGGAAAGGAGGTGTTTATATAGGAGTGACATACAGAGGAATCACTAGGAGAGGAGGGGGTAAAGACAGCAAGCTTGGAGGAAACAACAAGTCCTGGAGTCTTCATTGTTATGATGATAGTTACTCTGTCTGGTTCAACGGTAGTGGAACAGTCATAGGTCTCCCCCCCTCTAACAGAGTAGGAGTGTATGTGGACCGACCTGCTGGCTCTCTCTCCTTCTACAGAGTGTCCCCAGATGGAGGAGGGTCCTCAGACACACTGACACTCATCCACACCTTCCAGTCCACATTCACCCAGGAGGACCTCCTCCCTGCGTTTGGGTTATGGGGTTATGGTTCCTCAGTGTCTCTGTGTCCGTTGTAGCAACACACACACACACACACACACACACACACACACACCCACACCCACACACACACACACACACACACACACACACACACACACACACACACACACACACACACTGTAGTGGAAAGGGGCGTGGCTAAGTGGTGTCTGATCACGAGGAAGCGGGAGCGGCCAACCTCCCTCACCTCCTCACCTCCTCACCTCCTCAACCTCCTCACCTCCTCACCTCCTCACCTCCTCACCTCCTCAACCTCCTCACCTCCCTCACCTCCTCACCTCCTCAACCTCCTCACCTCCTCACCTCCTCAACCTCCTCACCTCCTCACCTCCTCATCTCTTCACCTCCCTCACCTCCTCACCTCCTCATCTCCCCACCTCCTCACCTCCTCACCTCCTCACCTCCTCACCTCCTCACCTCCTCACCTCCTCACCTCCTCACCTCCTCAACCTCCTCACCTCCCTCACCTCCTCACCTCCTCAACCTCCTCACCTCCTCACCTCCTCAACCTCCTCACCTCCTCACCTCCTCATCTCTTCACCTCCCTCACCTCCCTCACCTCCTCACCTCCCCACCTCCTCAACCTCCTCACCTCCTCACCTCCTCAACCTCCTCACCTCCTCACCTCCTCACCTCCTCACCTCCTCAACCTCCTCACCTCCTCACCTCCTCAACCTCCTCACCTCCTCACCTCCTCAACCTCCTCACCTCCTCAACCTCCTCACCTCCTCACTTCCCCCACCTCCTCACCTCCTCACCTCCTCACCTCCTCACCTCCTCACCTCCTCACCTCCTCATCTCCTCAACCTCCTCACCTCCTCACCTCCTCAACCTCCTCACCTCCTCACCTCCTCACCTCCTCACCTCCTCACCTCCTCTCCTCCCCCACCTCCCCCACCTCCTCACCTCCTCACCTCCTCACCTCCCTCACCTCCTCACCTCCTCTCCTCCCCCACCTCCCCCACCTCCTCACCTCCTCACCTCCTCACCTCCTCTCCTCCCCCACCTCCTCAACCTCCTCACCTCCCCCACCTCCTCACCTCCCCCACCTCCTCACCTCCTCACCTCCCCCACCTCCTCACCTCCTCACCTCCTCACCTCCTCTCCTCCCCCACCTCCTCAACCTCCTCACCTCCCCCACCTCCTCACCTCCCCCACCTCCTCACCTCCTCACCTCCTCTCCTCCTCAACCTCCTCACCTCCCCCACCTCCCCCACCTCCTCACCTCCTCACCTCCTCACCTCCTCACCTCCTCACCTCCCCCACCTCCTCTCCTCCTCAACCTCCTCACCTCCTCACCTCCTCATCTCTTCACCTCCCTCACCTCCTCACGTCCTTACCTCCCCCACCTCAGACTCACACAAGCACACACACATATTTATAAACATACACAAACACACACACACACACACACACACAGACATACTCAAACATATAGAAATACACACACACACATCTTAAAATACACACACATATACGCGCACACATACACACATCTTAAAATACACACACACACACACACACACACACACACACACACACACACACACACACACACACACACACACACACACACACACATGAGTTAGCAGCAGGGATCCTGGTTGATCTTCTGGTCATCAATACAAGTGGTCCATGGGAACAGATACTGATGGTCCTGTTGGGACTTTAAAGTGAAGATTGATTCCTTGTGTTGGGAACACGTATTAAAGACATGTCCTCACCTGTTGAGGATTTAGAACGTCTGCTATTCTCTTATTGGAGTCCTTCTGTTTATTGAGGACATGGGAGGGACCATTGATTCTGTTGTTTGTTCATAAAGCCTCAAGGGGAGGAACAGTCACTAGATCACACTGGATGTTGTGCTGCTTTGGGACCACCATTGTTCCCCTTTCTTCACTTGAAATCCTCCAAGAGTACCACATGTTTCTCCTATGACCTCTGACCCCTACCTGCTCCTTAATGACCTCTGACCCCTACCTAATCCTTAATGACCTCTGACCCCTACCTGCTCCTTAATGACCTCTGACCCCTACCTGCTCCTTAATGACCTCTGACCCCTACCTGCTCCTTAATGACCTCTGACCCCTACCTGCTCCTTAATGACCTCTGACCCCTACCTGCTCCTCAATGACCTCTGACCCCTACCTGCTCCTTAATGACCTCTGACCCCTACCTGCTCCTCAATGACCTCTGACCCCTACCTGGTCCTTAATGACCTCTGACCCCTACCTGCTCCTTAATGACCTCTAACCCCTACCTGCTCCTTAATGACCTCTGACCCCTACCTGCTCCTAATCACATGTGTTCACTGTCAGTATGTTTGTATGAAGCTGTCTGATAAATGACTATTCTTCAGACAGCTTGAGGCTTGAGGCTGCTTATCAAAGTCATGTTTTATTAATATCTGTTATTGCACCACTAGGGGGCGTGAATCCAACACCTTAAGGCCAACTTGATTAGAGTCAAGGAGACATGGGTGTGCTCAACACACACACACACACACACACACACACACACACACACACACACACACACACACACACACACACACACACACACATATAGTATACACTGTTTCAGCAACTTGTCTCACCTTTCTTCAAGCCGCCGCGCAAGCCAGGCCAGGGGGATTTCCGACGCACGTTCAGTAAACTTAAACTAATTACAAAGAAAATAGGATCTCCTGTCCTTCTAAATAGTACAACAAAAAAGGTGTATCCGTGTTCCAATGTAAATGTAAACGAAAAGGGCATCTAACTTAACCTGTTCTTGCTCTCGCGTTTTATCTAGTTCTACTTCGTTCTAATTATGTGTATGTGTGTGGTCAAAAAACTATTTCGCTCCCGACTGTGGCTAGCGTTTCCATACAAAGACGCTCACCTCCCGGCCTCACTTCCTGTCTACCTATTTAAGAGTTCTGAGTCAAAGTAAAAGTGCCAGCAGGGGGAGGAAATTTCAATCAAATAAAACTAAGGATGAATTGGCTGTAACATACACTATACACACATACACACACACGGGGTGAGGGGGGGTTTCTCCCTTAAGGCCCCAAATGGCCAGAGAGCAGTTTCAGAGGTCAGGGGTCAGAGGAGGTGATCTACCACCATGGGTCCTACCACTGGGTCACGGATGGACCCCAGGGATTTAAAGACTGTTCAACTTTTGACTGTTATTCATTTAGCTTAATAAAAATTCCTGAACTCGCAAAAAATACTTCATGCAATATAATGTTTTAAATGGTTGAACTTTCTCTTTAACACGTTCTAGAAGACTGTTGTATTCAATATAATGTTTTAAATGGTTGAACTTTCTCTTTAACACGTTCTAGAAGACTGTTGTATTCAATATAATGTTTTAAATGGTTGAACTTTCTCTTTAACACGTTCTAGAAGACTGTTGTATTCAATATAATGTTTTAAATGGTTGAACTTTCTCTTTAACACGTTCTAGAAGACTGTTGTATTCAATATAATGTTTTAAATGGTTGAACTTTCTCTTTAACACGTTCTAGAAGACTGTTGTATTCAATATGATGTTAGTGGTGGAGATGAAGATGTGTTCTCAGAGCTGAAAGGGAGTCATGCATTGGATGTTCTTTCATGGTCTGACCAGCTAAATATCACATGTTCATGTTGTTTCCTTTGATTCTTTGAAGCATTATTAATCACATGGGATTGTTTCCTTTAAATCCTTTTTTGAAGTGTTATTAAAGTATGATGTTGGATTGGTGTTCATGACGTTGTGTTCCATAATCCAGTGAGGTGAACATGATGTGTTGTCCTTTTCAAAAGGAGCTAAATGTGATGGTAAAGCCCTCTGGTGTAGTAAGAGCCCAATGGTTGTTGTGGCCATCTGTGGCCACCATCTGGTCACGGTAGAGCAGAGGTGTGTCTCTCCTACTCCTCTCCCTCAAAGAAGCCACCTGGAGAAGGCCAGCCAGAAGTGGATTTGGGCTCTCTGAAGGTGGAGGTGTTTACCGCTAGCGACCCAGACTCCCTGTGCTCCCGCTGGCCCTCTGAGAACCCGGGGCGTTCCCCTACCTATAAGGACGGAGATGGGCCACGGGCCGCCGGCTGTTGGTATGGGTTGGGTACGTGACGCCTGTTTGGTGATCCACTGATGAAGAGGGGGCTTTCAGAGTTAGACCACTGGACGTGAACCAGAGACTTCACACCACAACTTATACACACACACACACAGGGTGGAGAGTGATTAAGAGGAGGGTGGTTAGTGATGAAGAGGAGGGTGGTGAGTGATGAAGAGGAGGGCGGTTAGTGATGAAGAGGTGGGTGGTGAGTGATGAAGAGGTGGGTGGTGAGTGATGAAGAGGAGGGTGGTGAGTGATGAAGAGGAGGGTGGTGAGTGATGAAGAGGAAGGTGGTGAGTGATGAAGAGGGTGGTGGTGAGTGATGAAGAGGAGGCTGGTGAGTGATGGAGAGGAGGGTGGTTAGTGATAAAGAGGAGGGTGGTTAGTGATGAAGAGGAGGGTGGTTAGAAGATTAGAAGATGAAGAGGAGGGTGGTGAGTGATAAAGAGGAGGGTTGTTAGTGATGAAGAGGTGGGTGGCGAGTGATGAAGAGGAGGGTGGTGAGTGATGAAGAGGAGTGATGAAGAGGAGGGTGGTTAGAAGATTAGAAGATGAAGAGGAGGGTGGTGAGTGATAAAGAGGAGGGTTGTTAGTGATGAAGAGGTGGGTGGCGAGTGATGAAGAGGAGGGTGGTGAGTGATGAAGAGGAGTGATGAAGAGGAGGGTGGTTAGAAGATTAGAAGATGAAGAGGAGGGTGCTGAGTGATAAAGAGGAGGGTTGTTAGTGATGAGGAGGTGGGTGGTGAGTGATGAAGAGGAGGGTGGTGAGTGATGAAGAGGAGGGTTGTTAGTGATGAGGAGGTGGGTGGTGAGTGATGAAGAGGAGGGTTGTTAGTGATGAAGAGGTGGGTGGTGAGTGATGAAGAGGTGGGTTGTTAGTGATGAAGAGAAGGGTGGCGAGTTATGAAGAGGAGGGTGGTGGGTGATGAAGAGGAGTGATGAAGAGGAGGGTGGTTAGAAGATTAGAAGAGGGTGGTGAGTGAAGAGGAGGAGGGTGGTGAGTGATGAAGAGGAGGGTGGTTAGAAGATTAGAAGAGGGTGGTGAGTGAAGAGGAGGAGGGTGGTGAGTGATGAAGAGGAGGGTGGTGAGTGATGAAGAGGAGGGTGGTTAGAAGATTAGAAGATGAAGAGGAGGGTGGTGAGTGATGAAGAGGAGGGTGGTGAGTGATGAAGAGGAGGGTGGTTAGTGATGAAGAGGAGGGTGGTGAGTGATGAAGAGGAGGGTGGTTAGTGATAAAGAGGAGGGTGGTTAGTGATGAAGAGGAGGGCCGTGAGTGATGAAGAGGAGGGTGGTGAGTGATAAAGAGGAGGGCGGTTAGTGATGAAGAGGTGGGTGGTGAGTGATGAAGAGGTGGGTGGTGAGTGATGAAGAGGAGGGTGGTGAGTGATGAAGAGGTGGGTGGTGAGTGATGAAGAGGTGGGTGGTGAGTGATGAAGAGGAGGGTGGTGAGTGATGAAGAGGAGGGTGGTGAGTGATGAAGAGGAGGGTGGTGAGTGATGAAGAGGGTGGTGGTGAGTGATGAAGAGGAGGCTGGTGAGTGATGGAGAGGAGGGTGGTTAGTGATAAAGAGGAGGGTGGTTAGTGATGAAGAGGAGGGTGGTTAGAAGATTAGAAGATGAAGAGGAGGGTGGTGAGTGATAAAGAGGAGGGTTGTTAGTGATGAAGAGGTGGGTGGCGAGTGATGAAGAGGAGGGTGGTGAGTGATGAAGAGGAGTGATGAAGAGGAGGGTGGTTAGAAGATTAGAAGATGAAGAGGAGGGTGGTGAGTGATAAAGAGGAGGGTTGTTAGTGATGAGGAGGTGGGTGGTGAGTGATGAAGAGGAGGGTTGTTAGTGATGAAGAGGTGGGTGGTGAGTGATGAAGAGGTGGGTTGTTAGTGATGAAGAGAAGGGTGGCGAGTTATGAAGAGGAGGGTGGTGGGTGATGAAGAGGAGTGATGAAGAGGAGGGTGGTTAGAAGATTAGAAGAGGGTGGTGAGTGAAGAGGAGGAGGGTGGTTAGTGATGAAGAGGAGTGATGAAGAGGAGGGTGGTTAGAAGATTAGTAGATGAAGAGTAGGGTGGTGAGTGATGAAGAGGTGGGTGGTGAGTGATGAAGAGGAGGGTTGTTAGTGATGAAGAGGTGGGCGGTGAGTGATGAAGAGGTGGGTGGTGAGTGATGAAGAGGAGGGTGGCGAGTGATGAAGAGGAGGGTGGTAACACACACAGTACTGACAGACACACACAGTACAGACAGACACTCACAGTACAGACAGACTCACAGTACACAGTACAGACACACATATATACACACACAGTACACACAGTACAGGCACACAGTAGAGACACATACACAGTACAGACACACAGTACAGACACATACACAGTACACACAGTACACACATATATACACACACACAGTACAGACAAATACACGCAGTACAGACACACACACACACACACACAGTACAGACAGACACACACACACATTACAGACACACAGTACACACAGTACACACAGCCAGTACACACAGTACACACAGTACACACAGTACACACAGTACACACAGACAGTACACACAGTACACACAGTACACACAGTACACACAGTACACACAGACAGTACACACAGTACAAACAGTACACACATTACAGACACACAGTACACACAGTACACACAGACAGTACACACAGTACACACAGTACACCAGTGATGAACCATGTCTATCACAACTGGACAATTTCCAAGGTGACCCTAGTTGTCAAAGCAGTGTCCATGTAGTGAAGTAACAGCCCAACACAGACTACCACACACAGGCCCTAACCCTAACCCTAACCCTAACCCTAACCCTAACCCTAACCCTAACCCAACACAGACCACCACACAGGCTATCGATTAAAGGGACAGTCTAACACGATACGTGAAACGGCTTAACAAAGGTTACTGCTTTAAGTTCTAAACTAGTAAGGCTCTTGTTTGGCTAAATGTTTTATAGTGGTTATGTGTGCCATACCATGGGGAAAACTGAGTTGCTGTAGGTCACTGATGTATTTAAAGGGGTCTGAGTCCTTTAGTGCAGCCTTCTGTAAATGCAATGGCATCCCACCCTCTGTTACTACAGAGCAGCTCAGACCATAACCTACCGTGGATGGATGCTCTGGAGACTCTTGGCTCTGGAGACCCCAACCATTTAGTCAATTGAAGGCTCAATCAAACCCCAAAACGCCATCAGGTGGTCATAGCTTGGAAATGGATTTACTAAAAGACACAAACATCATGTCAGTCATTCGTTAATACTCACTCCCACAATATATACAACTATACAATATCTATTGAAACTAATTGGGCCGTTACCGTGATTACGGTGACATCAGTTGAAACAGTAACAGATGAACATATCCAGCGTCACGTAGGAAACCTCAGAGTTATGTTAAGACCCGTTTCTGTCCACCAGGATATCAGGGTCAGTCTGTGATACACCACTTCTCAGGTCATTAAAGGTTTGATTCTTAATAGACTTGTGATGTTTAAATGCATCGGCCCTGGATGTTAAAGCATGACGGTTAAGTGAGACTTCAGAGTCATGGAAGGCCTACATAGAAACATAGAGCTTATTTGGGGTTTAGGAGATATGAATATTACGTGACATTAATATATCTTCAGTTATAATAACTTGTAGAGAGGTCCGCCTACTCCTAAAGGCACGTTTTTTTTAGGTCAGGCGATGCACTGGCCTACTGTTTAGCCAGGGCTAATCTGAAAAAGGGCATCAAGCAGGCCAAGCTCATACACAAGGGAAGGGTTGAAGACCACTTCAACAACCC
Source organism: Muraenolepis orangiensis (assembly GCA_027704905.1). NCBI lineage: Eukaryota > Metazoa > Chordata > Actinopteri > Gadiformes > Muraenolepididae > Muraenolepis > Muraenolepis orangiensis. The sequence continues at coordinate 13,854 of JANIIK010001185.1, forward strand.
TGATCCCCGACACATGTTCCCCCCCCGATCCCCGACGCTACGACCGGAACAACCTGACCTGCCCACCAGGGCTCCTCCCCCTGCTGACCACCAGCCTCTCCCCCTCTCCCCCACAGACCACCAGCCCCACCCCCTCTCCCCCGCTGACCACCAGCCCCTCCCCCTCTCCCCACAGACCACCAGCCCCTCCCCCTCTCCCCTAAAGACCACCAGCCCCTCCCCCTCTCCCCCACAGACCACCAGCCCCTCCCCCTCTCCCCCACAGACCACCAGCCCCTCCCCCTCTCCCCACTGACCACCAGCCCCTCCCGCTCTCCCCGCTGACCACCAGCCCCTCCCCCTCTCCCCCGCTGACCACCAGCCCCTCCCCCTCTCCCCCACAGACCACCAGCCCCTCCCCCTCTCCCCCACAGACCACCAGCCCCTCCCCCTCTCCCCACTGACCACCAGCCCCTCCCCACATACCACCAGCCCCTCCCCCACTCCCCGCTGACCACCAGCCCCTCCCCCTCTCCCCGCTGACCACCAGCCCCTCCCCCTCTCCCCCACAGACCACCAGCCCCTCCCCCTCTCCCCCACAGACCACCAGCCCCTCCCCCCTCCCCCCACTGACCACCAGCCCCTCCCCCTCTCCCCCACAGACCACCAGCCCCTCCCCCCTCCCCCACAGACCACCAGCCCCTCCCCCTCTCCCCCACAGACCACCAGCCCCTCCCCCTCTCCCCACAGACCACCAGCCCCTCCCCCCTCTCCCCCACAGACCACCAGCCCCTCCCCCCCTCAGTTTGTAACTGGTTACTAGACTTCCTAACCAACTGACCCCAGTCAGTCAGGTTAGACCATCTCACCTCCTCCACCCTCACCACCGTGTGTGTGTGTGTGTATGTGCTCATGTATTGATATATAAATATGTGTGTGTGTGTGTGTGTGTGTTGCTGTGTGTGTGTGTGTGTGTGTGTGTGTGTTGCTGTGTGTGTGCGTGTGTGTGTTTGTGTGTGTATTTTTGTGTGTGTTTCTATGTGTATGTGTATGTGTGTGTTTGTGTGTGTGTGTATGTGTGTGGTTGTGTGTGTGTGTGAGTTTCTATATGTGTGTGTGTGTTTGTGTGTGTATTTTTGTGTGTGTTTCTATGTGTATGTGTGTGTTTGTGTGTGTATTTTTGTATGTGTGTTTCTAAATGTGTCTGTGTATGTGTGTGTGTGTGTGTGTGTGTGTGTGTTTCTAAATGTGTCTGTGTATGTGTGTGTTTGTGTGTGTGTGTGAGTTTCTATATGTGTGTGTGTGTGTGTATTTTTGTATGTGTGTTTTGTCACGGGGAGGTCGTGGGGGGACGAGGAGGGAGGAGGAACGGGGACTTGGGAGGTGAACCCAAATGCACCACACTGACACACGTCTCCAATTAAAGATTCTTTACTGATAACACAGTAACACAAATCACTTAGATGGAAAACGCATGAAGCTCAATAGCAAAAGACTTAACTACAATAACCTGACGGTGGCGTGACGTGGAACCTGAGCGCTGAAGAACTCAGCATAACACAACCAGACAGTATATATAATATAATATACACATGTACAATATACACATGTACATACATTCATACAAACATACAAACATACAATACAATGAACCGGCCCTGAACAAAAGAAGACGCCGCCTATTTAAACACACGGGGCATAACAGGTGGTCCCAGGCAGCCAATCAGAGGGCAGGAAAACATGAGGGGGAAATCAACGCTGATGCGCTGCAGCTGCGGGGGAGCACTAACAAGGGGGCGTGGCTATCAGGACGAGGGCTGGGGAAACGATGACAGGATGCGGTACGTGATAGGGGGCGTGGCTACCTGGACGAGGGCTGGGGAAACGGTGACATAAATGCGGAACGTGAAAAGGGGGCGTGGCTACCTGGACGAGGGCTGGGGAAACGGTGACATAAATGCGGAACGTGAAAAGGGGGCGTGGCTACCTGGACGAGGGCTGGGGAAACGGTGACATAAATGCGGAACGTGAAAAGGGGGCGTGGCTACCTGGACGAGGGCTGGGGAAACGGTGACATAAATGCGGAACGTGAAAAGGGGGCGTGGCTACCTGGACGAGGCCTGGGGAAACGATGACATAAATGCGGAACGTGAAAAGGGGGCGTGGCTACCTGGACGAGGGCTGGGGAAACGGTGACATAAATGCGGAACGTGAAAAGGGGGCGTGGCTACCTGGACGAGGGCTGGGGAAACGGTGACATAAATGCGGAACGTGAAAAGGGGGCGTGGCTACCTGGACGAGGGCTGTGAAAAGCTGGGAGGCAGAACTGCCAATCCTGACATGTTTCTAAATGTGTCTGTGTATGTTTGTGTTTGTGTGTGTGTGTGAGAGTTTCTATATATGTGTGTGTGTGTGTATTTCTGTTTGTGTGTGTATATAAATATGTGGGTGTGGGTGTGTTTGCATTGTGTTTGTATGTGTTGGATGTATGTGTATTTCAAAATGTGTGTCCATTTATAAATGTGTGTGTGTGTGTGTGTGTGTGTGTGTGTGTGTGTGTGTGTGTGTGTGTGCACGTGTGTGTGCACGTGTGTGTGTTAAGAAAATAATTTGAAAACATTGCATTCGTCTTCATGATGTGTGTGTGTGTGTGTGTGTGTGTGTGTGTGTGTGTGTGTGTGTGTGTGCACGTGTGTGTGTGTGTGTGTGTGTGTGTGTGTGTGTGTGTGTTAAGAAAATAATTTGAAAACATTGCATTCGTCTTCAGAATGTGTGTGTGTGTGTGTGTGTGTGTGTGTGTGTGTGTGTGTGTGTGTGTGTGTGTGTGTGTGTGTGTGTGTGTGTGTGTGTGTGTGTGTGTGTGTGCACGTGTGTGTGTGTGTGTGTGTGTGTTAAGAAAATAATTTGAAAACATTGCATTCGTCTTCATGATGTGTGTGTGTGTGTGTGTGTGTGTGTGTGTGTGTGTGTGTGTGTGTGCACGTGTGTGTGTTAAGAAAATCATTTAAAAACACTGCACTTTATTGCTTGTTGTACTGCTTGTATTGTTTATCTACTTGTATAAAGTGTACTCATGTGTCTCTTGAATTCCCTGTCATAGTCTAACAAGCAACACATGTTGGGCCCCAGGTGTCCTGGTGAGTCCCGGTGAGAGCCTGTGGTGACCCATCGGTGCCCTACCTCCTATCTCTCCCTCATACTGCTCTACAGCTAAACCCTACCTCCTATCTCTCCATCATACTGCTCTACAGCTAAACCCTGCCTCCTATCTCTCTCTCATACTGCTCTACAGCTAAACCCTGCCTCCTATCTCTCTCTCATACTGCTCTACAGCTAAACCCTGCCTCCTATCTCTCCCTCATACTGCTCTACAGCTAAACCCTGCCTCCTATCTCTCTCTCATACTGCTCTACAGCTAAACCCTACCTCCTATCTCTCCCTCATACTGCTCTACAGCTAAACCCTGCCTCCTATCTCTCCCTCATACTGCTCTACAGCTAAACCCTCAGAGAACACACCTGGCCATACACTCTTGGTAGTACGTACAAGAATACAAAGTACAAAATGTAAATTACTTTGTTAATAAAGATACGATAGATTTAAAATGTCTGTTCAGTATTTAGTCTTTTTTTATCATATATCATCAACAAAATAAGAAGATAAAACGGATTTGCTTCATAATCAAATTGTTTTACTTTCAAAAGTAAATAAATCCTTACTTTTCAGCAGCACAACAAACACTTATTCCCTCTGAAGAAGCTAAATGCGACTGTCACGGTTTTCGGGGGGGCAGTAGGGGAGCCCCCGGCTGTTGCGGGCGCTGGGGCCCCGCCGGCGGGGGCTCTAGATGCGGTTGAATGGCCATTGGCGGTACCGGCGTTAGGGAGAAACGAGGTGGCACAGGAGATGGTGGAGGAACGGGAGGTGGGGATGGTGATCGGAGATGAATCCTCCAAACCGTCGGGTAAAAGGAAAAATCTAACTGAGGAGAAAAACAAGTCTAAAGCCAAGAAAGTAGTAAGCTCGTCATCCGATGAGTCTGAGGATGAAAGTATGAGAGATTATGGAACCAAAGATGACACTGAGTATTCTTTTGAGTGCATTAAAAGTTTTTTAGACAAATCAAAAGGACGCAAAGTTAAAATAGGAAAGCATTTTTCTAATTTAACCGCTTTCATCGGATCAGTAAAGCGTATAGGCCTAAAAAACAACCCCAGTGAAGCATCCGAAGAATGCTTCACAAGAAAGGAAACCTACAGGCTGAGGAAGCTGTTACAAAAGGCAAAGTTGGAGTTGGTCTCCAGCGATAACGCCTTCTGAACAGTCTGGGTTTCTTTCGTTGTGGTTTTCTTGGTGCTGGTCCGCCCTTTTAAAAATAACAAATGTGTGATTTTAGAATGGGCACTTTAAATTTAAATGGGGCGAGAAACGTCTTTAAAAGAGCCTGTCTCTCTTTCAGCTTTTTAGTGAGAAGAGACTTGATGTTTTATTTATAGTACAGCAGATATGGAAAGTGAGTGAAGAAGGAACGGAGCGGAGATGTGGTTCTAAGTCACAAGTCTTTTAACAGTGGTGGAGTGGGCATTTTACATTGTCACGACGCATTGGCCTCTGCTCTCCTCCTCCTTCCTAGGTGACGCGTTGGCCTCTGCTCTCCTCCTCCTTCCTAGGTGACGCGTTGGCCTCTGCTCTCCTCCTCCTTCCTAGGTGACGCGTTGGCCTCTGCTCTCCTCCTCCTTCCTAGGTGACGCGTTGGCCTCTGCTCTCCTCCTCCTTCCTAGGTGACGCGTTGGCCTCTGCTCTCCTCCTCCTTCCTAGGTGACGCGTTGGCCTCTGCTCTCCTCCTCCTTCCTAGGTGACGCGTTGGCCTCTGCTCTCCTCCTCCTTCCTAGGTGACGCGTTGGCCTCTGCTCTCCTCCTCCTTCCTAGGTGACGCGTTGGCCTCTGCTCTCCTCCTTCCTAGGTGACGCGTTGGCCTCTGCTCTCCTCCTCCTTCCTAGGTGACGCGTTGGCCTCTGCTCTCCTCCTCCTTCCTAGGTGACGCGTTGGCCTCTGCTCTCCTACTCCTTCCTAGGTGACGCGTTGGCCTCTGCTCTCCTCCTCCTTCCTAGGTGACGCGTTGGCCTCTGCTCTCCTCCTCCTTCCTAGATGACACGTTGGCCTCTGCTCTCCTCCTCCTTCCTAGGTGACGCGTTGGCCTCTGCTCTCCTCCTCCTTCCTAGGTGACGCGTTGGCCTCTGCTCTCCTCCTCCTTCCTAGGTGACGCGTTGGCCTCTGCTCTCCTCCTTCCTAGGTGACGCGTTGGCCTCTGCTCTCCTCCTCCTTCCTAGGTGACGCGTTGGCCTCTGCTCTCCTACTCCTTCCTAGGTGACGCGTTGGCCTCTGCTCTCCTCCTCCTTCCTAGGTGACGCGTTGGCCTCTGCTCTCCTCCTCCTTCCTAGATGACACGTTGGCCTCTGCTCTCCTCCTCCTTCCTAGGTGAGGCGTTGGCCGAGCGGAGGCCCACATGTCCCCAGGTCAGATGGGAGGGGTTGGCTCAGGGCCAGGGTCACGTGAGCCATGTTACTGTATGGTTCAATGGGAGGGGTTGGCTCAGGGCCAGGGTCACGTGAGCCATGTTACTGTATGGTTCAATGGGAGGGGTTGGCTCAGGGCCAGGGTCACGTGAGCCATGTTACTGTATGGTTCAATGGGAGGGGTTGGCTCAGGGCCAGGGTCACGTGAGCCATGTTACTGTATGGTTCAATGGGAGGGGTTGGCTCAGGGCCAGGGTCACGTGAGCCATGTTACTGTATGGTTCAATGGGAGGGGTTGGCTCAGGGCCAGGGTCACGTGAGCCATGTTACTGTATGGTTCAATGGGAGGGGTTGGCTCAGGGCCAGGGTCACGTGAGCCATGTTACTGTATGGTTCAATGGGAGGGGTTGGCTCAGGGCCAGGGTCACGTGAGCCATGTTACTGTATGGTTCAATGGGAGGGGTTGGCTCAGGGCCAGGGTCACGTGAGCCATGTTACTGTATGGTTCAATGGGAGGGGTTGGCTCAGGGCCAGGGTCACGTGAGCCATGTTACTGTATGGTTCAATGGGAGGGGTTGGCTCAGGGCCAGGGTCACGTGAGCCATGTTACTGTATGGTTCAATGGGAGGGGTTGGCTCAGGGCCAGGGTCACGTGAGCCATGTTACTGTATGGTTCAATGGGAGGGGTTGGCTCAGGGCCAGGGTCACGTGAGCCATGTTACTGTATGGTTCAATGGGAGGGGTTGGCTCAGGGCCAGGGTCACGTGAGCCATGTTACTGTATGGTTGGTATGGTTCTGTTTACTGGCTTATCTCTCATTAAAACAGTTGGAGCGTATGTGTGATATAGTGGAGGATGTATAGTTTGTGTGTAGGAATTGGTTGAATGTGTTGATGATGTACATCCTGTTTGAAGGGGGAGGGGCTATTGGAGAGCAGAGAGCTGCTCTGGCCCAGGGAGACCAGTCCTGAGCTACAGTGAAGGGAACGGGAATCCCTTTGGAAACGGGTTGGTCTTTGCTTGTAGTGGAAGTCGTGGTGGATTTGCATATTTAGACACGGTGTCGTGTTAAGTAGTAAGTATATTGTGTTTTGTTTGATTTGTTTTCTCTTTCTCCTCTTGTGTTAGATATAGTAAGTTTAGGGTATTTTGTTTTATGTTACTTTCACTTTTCACATTAGTGTAAAGCGATATCACCTCTGCACCTTGGGGGGCGGGACATAAAAACCACCAACCAGATCCTTCAGACTACGCCTGTTTATGGGAGGTTCAAAGAGTTCCAGAGAGGACCCCGTCACACACACACACACACACACACACACACACACACACACACACACACACACACACACACACACACACACACACACACACACACACACACACACACACACACACACACACACACACACACACACACACACACACACACACACACACACACACACACACACACACACACACACACACACACAGTTAAACACACACACACACACAATTAAACACACACACACACACAGTTAAACACACACACACAGTTAACGGTTCTTACTGGTATTTTAATATCTGTATATCGCTGTGTTCTGCTGCTCCCTGCTGGCGACACTAGAGCATTACAACACCACGCAGCTCTAATAATATCATATATATATATTATATACAAGCAGTTATATTAAAGCTGGACACATTATCTACGTGTCATTACAGTCGTGCTGCGGGTTTAAAGGGTGAATAAAACAACATTACATGAAAACCTTCCAATATGAATAGTGTTCTTTAATAATGATCTTCCTGTGATCCAGAGCCCATTGTGTCCAGTTCTATGGAAATACCCTACGGATGTGATTGGTTTAATTTGAGTGCTTATTGAGGACTATATCTCTTAATAAATACAGAACATGAACCCTACTGTCTCTCATGTCGTGTATGGCGTGTGAAACCATTGGTAGAGTCCAGATAAAAGATGATGTCTTTAAACAAGGACGGCCTTGTAGCTGAAGGAAAGTACAACCACTTGGACACAATGAGGACAATAGAAATCATACACACACACAGTTAACCACACACACCCACACACAATTATAAACACCCAACACACACCATCAGACACACACACAGTTAAAACACCACACAACACAATTAAACCACCACACACACACACCCACAGTTAACACACACATAACCACTTCCTTTCTGTTTTATTGCGGTGTTTTAAGCGGCAGCCACTGAGACATGGTTAGTTTCTGCCAGTTTTCATTATTTAGTTATTTACTTACATCTTGAGCTCTTAGTCAATTGGTTCATTCATTGTTCATTGTTCTTTATCTCAAAGGTTCACGAGCGACCTCTGCTCTTAAGCGATGACCCATCCCTTCACGCTTCTTACTGGTATTTTAATATCGTATATCGCTGTGTTTCTGCTCTCCCGGCTGGCGGACACTAGAGCATTACAACACCACGCAGCTCTATATATCATATATATATATATATACAAGCAGTTATATTAGCTGGACACTGGTGCTCAACCCACACATCACACACACACACACCCGACAACACAACACACATCTCTCTTGTTACACCCACACACACATCTCTAACCACACACCTCTCTGTAGCACAGACACCACATATCTTCACACAACTCACACACCACACACCCATCTCTAGGAGCCAAGGTGGTGAGGAGGGAGGAAAGTAGAAGGAGGGAGGGAGGAGGAGGTAGAGGGAGAGAGGTGTTTAGGGAGGGAGGAGGAGGATAGAGGCAGGGATGAGGGGAGAGAGAGAATGAGTGAGAGAAATTGTGGAGGGCCCCTCTAACAGACACACTCTCTCTCTCATCTCTTAACACACTCACCACACACACACTACCCACCACAGACACACCACACACACACACACACAACCACACGCCACACTCAGGAAGGAATTGGGGAGAAGGCATTTCTGTTCAAAACTTTCAACTGGTTTTAAAATGGCTCATAGACCCTGTTGAACCTTGCAGTGACCAGAAGAATGAGAGCCAACCCCAAGACTTAAGTGTAAGGGTTGATCCAAGGTTTTTTGATGAAGCGTAGCATCCTGATCCTGTCCACCACGGGCACACGGTGACTGAATGGCACTCAGAGACGCACTTGTTGTCACCCATGGAGAGACTCTGAGTCCCAACACGGACTTCAAACACAAGTCCCCGCCTCACTGAGGCCTCTGACTTTTCACAATTTTCAAAACACAGTTCTCTGGGGGAGCTGGAGTTTGTCTTTGGGTGCGGAGGAGAGGATGTGGGGGGGGGGAAGGAGAAGGGAGGGAGGATGATAGGGGAGGTGTGGAGGGAGAGGAAGAGAGTGTGGTGAGTGAGAGGCTAAGGAGGTAGTAGATAGAGGCGCGTTGGAGAGTAGGAGGAAGAGATGTGGTGAAGGAAGGAGGATATAGGGAGGGAGATGAGAGGGAGTAGGTCCCTGGAGTAGGTTGGATAGAGGTTTTGAGTGTAATCATGAATTAGTTATGATTATAGCATTATATTCTTGTACTATTTGTGAGTATCTTCTTTCATAGATTTTTCATTATTCGTTAGATCTTTTTTTATTCTTTGAATCTTACTTCTTATATCTTTGAGTGATCTTCGTTAATCTCCTCTTTTTTTATTTATTATATTTGTTTTCTTTACTTTTATCATTGAGGGGATATTATCTTCGGTTTTTCTGTGAGCGAATTAGTGGAGGCTGATAGATGGTGAGGGAGGGATAGTTATGAGGAGGAGGGAAGAAGAAGGTTGTGAAGTGATGGAGAGGGGAGGAAGATGGAGGTAGTAGTAGAAGAAAGATTTGGGTGAGGGAGTATCATAGTTCTTTTCTCTGCTTTGTGGTGGGTCTCAGCATGTAAATGCATAAGAAAAAATTCTCCTTTTTGGTCCAACGAGATTAAAAATACACTAAAATCCTAAATATAATACAGCAAAACTAATTGAAACAAAAACCCTGAACCGTAGCAACACCTGCATCTGATAACCCTAGTGGAAACGCATATTGTACATTCTTACAATACAGAAGTAACTTTAAATATTTTAACTTAGGTAATTATAAACATACCACTGTCGTATGATTGACTTTAAAGTACTAAGCAGTTGGCCAGGGGGGCAACAACACACATCCCTCCCGGTTAACAGGAACTTCAGGCATCACACTTTGGCCAAAGAACACCAGATGTGGACGCAGGATACAGCTGACAGTATGGCTCATACTATGGATGTCATTCAGTGCTATACTATAAAGGACCATGAGGAATATTAAGTTGTCTCTGATCAAACATACATCCAGTATCTGAACATTGACCTCCCCCTTAAGGTGGACTCATGTGGGCAACAAGCAGGCAGCAAACAAACCAAAGGTCTGCCATGAGTGCCAACAGGGGCCTGTAAACACGCCCCTGAGTATTACATAGGGTGTTGTGGCTCCCTGGGGGGGGAGGAGTTGACCTACTTTAGGGTGATGGTGAGTTCATGCGCCTGAGAGATGAGTGTGGGACAGAACCTGAACCAGTGGTCCTGCTTGCACATGGGTGGGGTTATCAATAATCAGTTGTCAGTTTACCCAAACATCTTTAACATACTGTTTCAACACACAACCCTGAATAAATCCTTTCATTAGTCTTGTGATTGGCCTCGCTTCTTCTGAGGGCCGGGTTGGTGAAGGGTGTTTAACTCTTAACGAGTCGTTAAATCAGCTAATCAGTTGATTCCTTTTAATGCTTGCTTAAATTAGGTTGTTCAAAGGGTATTTAGTTGTCACATCTTTCAGGCGATTTACCCATGGTCTCACTTTAACCACTGGCTGAAGGTGTATTAAACTATGATTAAGAACATGTATAGTGGGGTTTTCTTGTTTAGGTTTTTTGCCCCACTTTTTGCTGCTCCACACCTGAATCAACATCGCGTAGAGCAATACCCATCAAGAAAGACAAACAATTACACCGATATACACAACACATCCATCGAATAATTTTATAAAAATAAAAAATATATATATACATATATATAATCTTAATATCACTATTCAGTGTTTCCCTGATCTCCCTCTAACATCTCTAACAGATTACTTCTTCTCAAGGAAAAATATAGGTTTTCTCTCTTTTCTCTGTACTAATTCATGTAGCATTCCATCTTTAGAGTTGTTAAGAGGAGATACAGGAGATCGTTTCTCTTCTGTTTCTGTTTCTTCTAGACTTATGGGTAAAAAATATTAATATTAAGACTACCTAACTGTTATAACGACTGTTAGTAGTGATTAGTTTACCATCTCGCCTAGTCACCCTTTGAACACCCACAGTTAAGATGGGTTTTAACTAACGACTGATTAGGACATTTAAGAAGGACTGATTACGTCGCCATAACGACTGATTAGGACATTAAGGACTGATTAAGACTTACGACTGATTTAGGACATTTAAGGGACTGATTTAGACTTAACGACTGATTCAACAAAATTGATTCGACTGGGGGGGAACGACCACTTTTGAACAACCGGCCGCTGGGACCACTTACTGTGTGTGTGTGTGTGTGTGGGTGTGTGTGTGTGTGTTTGTGTGTGGTGTGTTGTTGTGTGTATAAGCACTGTATATAACTTGCTTGTATTATAATATATATATATGATATTATTAGAGCTGCGTGGTGTTGTAATGCTGCTAGTTTCGCAGCAGGAGCAGCCATAACACAGCGATGTAACAGATTTAAAAACCATTAGAACCGTAAGAATTTGGTTCATCGATTAGAGGCGAGGTCGCTGTGAACCTTTGAGAATAGAGACACTGAATCACATGAATGAACATTGACTAAGCAGCTCAATTATGTAGGGAACAACTAACTATATAGTGAAACGTGTTGCATGTGGTTTTGAAACGTTTCCCTGATCCCTGCTTCCCAGACCGTAGTGGAGGAATACAGGGGATTATGATCCAGATGAGCCCAGCCAGCAAGACTTTCAGAAGTAAAATTCAAATAAACACACTTAATGACGAACACACGGCAGGGTTTACTAACCAGGAGTGGTTGATTGATTGATACCCTTAATATTCTAAGACAGGATGGTAACACATTGTGATACTTACTCCCGCGTTCACCTTCCTACACATCACACAGGAACGCAGCCTCTGGCCCCTCCATGAACTCATACTTAGTATAACAACTACCCCCCTCTCGTCTTAAAGGGATAGCGCAGCCTGGATCCCCTCCAATGACCCTTACTTAGTATACACCTACTTGAATCCCCCTCCGTCTCTTAAAGAGGATCTATAGTGCCCCAAAGCCTGGCCCTACCTGACCCTACTAGTATAACACTATCCCCCTCCTCTCTTAAAGGGATAGGCAGCCTGTGCCCTACATGACCCACTTGCTAGATAACACTACCCCCTCTCATCTTAAGGGATAGGCAGCCTGGCCCTACATGACCCCTACTATATAACATCTACCCCCTCTCTCTTAAGGGATAGGCAGCCTGGACCCTACATGACCCTCCTAGTAGTAAACACAACTCCCCTCTCTCTTAAAGGGATAGGCAGCCTTGCCCTACATGACCCTACTAGTATAACACTACACCCCCCTCTCTTAAAGGGATAGGCAGCCTGGCCCTACATGACCCTACTAGTATAACACTACCCCCTCTCTCTTAAAGGGATAGGCAGCGCTGGACCCTACGTGACCCTACTAGTATAAACACTACCCCCTCGTATCTTAGGGATAGGCAGCCTGCCCTACATGACCCGACTAGTATAACTACCCTACCCCCTCTCTCTTAAAGGGATAGGCTAGCCTGGCCCTACATGACCCTACTAGTATAACACTACCCCCTCTCGCTTAAAGGGATAGGGCAGCCTTGACGCCTACATGACCCCACTAGATAATCACTACCCCCTCTCTCTTAAAGGGATAAGGCAGCCTGACCCGTACATGACCCTACAGTATAACACTACCCCCTCTCTTAAAGGGATAGGCAGCCTGGCCCTACATGACCTACTAGTAAACACTACCCCCTCTCTCTTAAGGGATAGGCAGCCTGGCCCTACATGACCCTACTAGTATAACACTACCCCTCTCTCTCTTAAAGGGATTAGGCAGCCTGGCCCTACATGACCTACTAGTTATAACACTACCCCCTCGCTCTTAAAGGATAGGCAGCCATGGCCCTACATGACCCTAACTAGTAATAACACTACCCCGTCTCTCTTAAAGGGATAGCAGCCTGGCCCTACTGACCCTACTAGTATAACACTACCCCCTCTCTCTTAAAGGGATAGGCAGCCTGGCTGGCCTACATGACCCTACTAGTATAACACTAACCCCCTCTCTCTTAAAGGATAGGCAGCATGGCCCTACATGACCCTACTAGTTATAACACTACCCCCTCTCTCTTAAAGGGATAGGCAGCCTGGCCCTACATGACCCTACTAGTATAACACTACCCCCCTCTCTGCACTTAAAGGGATAGGGAGCCTGGCCCTACATGACTCTACTAGTATAACACTACCACCTCTCTCTCTTAAAGGGATAGGCAGCCTGGCCCTACATGACCCTACTAGTATAACACTACCCCCTCTCTCTTAAAGGGATAGGCAGCCTGGCCCTACATGACCCTACTAGTATAACACCTATTTCTCACGAAAACTGTAAAGCATTCCACTATCAAAATAAGTGACAAAACAGACCCAGAATGGAAGGAGACCAGATTCTGGTTTCATAAGCAGCTGGCCTGTAAGGTCCAAACTGTAGAACTCCTGATTAAGGGACTATATCCTAATATACTCTATAGATAAGATAGCTTATTTACAAAAATATAATATATATAGAGTATATTAATAGTATATGGACCCCTTCCGTGTGTTTTGGCTTGAGTGGCATGTTAGGATGGAGAGATCGGATTGCAGAGAAACCAGCGTTCTCGCGGTCACAACAGCGACAAGCAGCGTCCAGCGTCACCATATAGCAACGTGGGAGAAACCACCTCCGAGATCTTCGTCATAACTAACAAACTAAAGATCGGATCCCTTCAAGCCCAGGAAATCCGGACACTATCGGTAATCAAATGCAAAGGTCTCTCTTTAATACATGTATCACAACCGTATTTAAACTGGCCAACAGATGTGATTGTATTCCATGTTCCACGGAGAACAGGAGAGACACGTGGACGTTGATGAGGTCAGAGCTGCATGGGCGCGAGCACCGCGCGTCCATCCGTACGCGTTACGTACCAAACAAAGAGCACTGTTTGAAGGTAGGGGATTCCTACGTACTGGGTTTGATGAGACCAGCCCTACACAAACACACGCACACCACACACCACACACACCCAGACAAACACACGACACACACACACACACACACACACTACCCACACACACACCCCAACCACCACACACACCACACATTCACAATAGAAATACACGCTTCACATATACAAATTCATCACCACACACCCACACACCCACAGACACCACACACACACACACACAAACACATATATAACTACCCACACCATCAAACATATATGCATAAATCACACACAACATACACAACATGCATATAGACCCACGCTAACACACACACACACACATGTATAAACTAACGACCCATATACGCACACACCCACCTAGAAGTACACAGACATACACCCATAGAACCACAAACGTATCCAACAAACACATCTTATATAATAACACACAACACTATGTACCAGTATCTACACCCCAACAGGACACATCACCACATATATAAAATCCCACGACATAAAGAAATTCACACACATACACATAGAAAGACACAAACAAATACAACCAACAACATAAACACCACCAAACACCACGCCACCATATGGTAGAACACCAGCATACACACACACTTATATATAAATAACATCACCAACCCATTTATACACCACATGTCGCACAACACATATGTAATTATACATAATACACACACACACAGGTGTGTTGCTTAACAGTATAGAAGTACACACCACATTACACCCCACCCATATCAACTATACACACACATACCACAAAACACACACATGCCATATCAGAAGTATCCCCCCAGACGCACTTATATCAAATTAACACATCACCATCAATGAACCACACACACCACCAACGCCTGCCTGGACGCATTGCACGAGCACACACACATAGGGAAACTTTAGAATACATCACACAGGGCACTATAGAAGTACACACACACCCATGTTACAAGTGTCACACATCACATCATACACGATCATAGTTAAGTGTACATAACCACACATCACTGAGAAATGCACACACACTTATTTATATACAATGCACTCACACACATATAGTAGTACATACACACATAAAATTACACACACACACATATTTATAAAAACACACACACCACAACACATATTTATACACACACACACACACACATACACACACTTCTAGAAATACACACACACACACACACACACACACACAGAAATACACACACATTCACAATATAAATACACGTTCACATATAGAAATTCACACACACACACACACACCCACACACACACCCACACACACAAACACACACACACAAACACACTTACACACACACACACGCACACACATAGAAATACACACATACATGCATATACAGTGTACAGACACACACACACACACACACACACACACACACCCATATCTAAGTACACACACACACACATATTTATATATCAATACATGAGCACAAACATGCACACACACACACAAGTACACACTCAAACACACACAAATGAAAATGCACACACACATACTGTATGTATATACTGTGGCGCCCCGGGCTCCACTGGGAAGCATGCTGGTCAACCCTTGGGGCAGGTGGTAGAACAGCGGTACTACACACCGCCTGAGCTCCTGGCAGGATCAGCACCACGGGAGAGCTCAGACGGTAACCGCCCACTCGTCAGGCCGAATGGGGAACACCTGGAGCGGCTCAGTCAGGCCTGACGCCGTACACCTGGAGGGAGCCACTCAAGAAGGCCAGAGGCAGGGATAAAAGGAGAGCGTGGAAGGAAGAGGAGAGGGAACAGTATGTGGTAGAGGCCGCAGGCCATCCCGGACTAAAAGCTGCGGCGTGCTATAGGACTGTTAATGCCGAAGCAGGGTTGTTAATGGGATTGTGTCTTTCCCCAGCCCTTAACCCCTGGCGGCGGTGTTGCTGCCCTAACGGGAGAACCAGGAGGCGGACCATCAAGAGAGAGGGAGACGGTACCCCAACAGGGAGGACCTTTTTGATTTACCGTTATCCCCTTTCCCCCTACCCCACCTGTTTAAGGAAATAAAACCATTTGTTACACCCGCAACCGCTGTTGTCCTCCCTCTGCCAACGGGTGCGTGCCACAAATGTGGAGGATGCAGGTATTTGCACCTATGCTACGGAGTGACAACAGGCAGGAAACAAGTTGATCAGAAGAGATGGAGGCTGCTTTCGCCGCCCTCCTGGAGACTCAGGCAAACCCTGCAAACAGCGGTGACCCAGCTGTGCGAGAGAGGACCCCCGGAGGTGGGCAGACCAAGCCCCAGACCAAGATCTGCTGACGAAGTTTACCTCAGAGGACGATGTTGACGCCTTTCTAGAGGTAGTTGAACGAACCGCCCAGCGGAAACGATGGCCACGGGATGACTGGGGGGCATCCTGGACCGTTCTTAACCGGCGAGGCCCAGAGGGCCTGGCCGGGACCTGACGGCAGTAGAGGCCAGCGATTACCAGAGGCTCAAAGCTGCCATCCAAGCCCAGTACGGGTTCATTCACTCTCCCAACAGGGCCCAGCGGTTTAACCAGTGACTACCACCGCGCTACCAGTCCGGGCCCAGGGAGCACCCTGAGCCGGCTGTCCCGCGGCTGGCTGTTTGGAGGGCGCCGGACCCTCGGCAGCAGACCGTTGAACGATGGACAGGTGTATCCGGTCCCTACCCCATGTGCCAAAAAGTATGTGGCGCAACAGGGACCCCAGGGACGTGGAGACGTTGATCGGCCTGCTGGAGAACTACAGATGCCCCAGGGGATGTTTGCCACTCGCGGACCGAGGCTCCGGAATCGGCTCGCGCCCTAAACCGGCCAGGAGGTCTCCTCAAGGAGGCCCTTAGTCATCATGGACTATGCGACCCGGTACCCCGAAGCCATACCCCTGCGGGCTGCCACGGGCAAGGCGGTTTGCCCGGGAGGTATTCTAGCTCTTTAGGCGGTGGGGATAGCTAAAGAAATACTAACGGACCAGGGTTCCTGCTTATGTCCACAGTAATGAAGGCGATGTGCAAGATGGTTGAAGGTCCCAGCAGATGTAAGAACGTCTGTGTAACCACCCCACCGACACGACGGGCTGGTCGAGAAGGTGCAACCAAACGCTAAAAGCAGAGATGCTACGGCAGATGATCCGTGGCGGATGGTACGGATTGGATCATCTCCTACCGCCACTTGTTGTTCTCCCTCAGGGAGTACCCCCGAGCTCCACTGGCTTTTCCCTTTTGACTCCTTATAGGACGGAGACCCCCGGGGACTGCTCGACCTTGGCCAAGGAGGCCTGGAGCTAGCAGCCATCACACCACCGACTACTGTGTTTGAAACACGTGGCAACAGTGCACAAACCGGATTGGCCCGCCTATGGCCATGGTGAGGAAACACATGCAGCAAGCCAACAGGCCCGGGCCCCGTGTTGTACAACCGAGTGGTCCCAGAATCGGGAGCTTCAACCTTGGGGACATGGTATATATTGGTGATGATCCCCACTCATGAATGTAAATTCCTGGCCAAGTGGCATGGCCCCTATTGTGGTAGGCGGATGGGTCCCGTGAACGACAAGGTTAGATGCCAACCAGGACGGCGTCAAGCCACCCAGGTGTACCATACTTACCTCCCTAAGCGTTGGCATGAGCCAGAGGCGACCCCCTTGCATGCATTGGCGGCTGTTTTCCCCAGCCGGTCCACCTCCGGGAGGTTCCCAGAATGGGGAGTAACAACTGGGGTCCCCTCCCCCCGGCAAGTCCAGGATGATGGAGCTCCTGGAGCACAAACCGGATGTCTTCTTCCGACCTTCCGAGGCATACTACCGTCACCATGCATGACTCATCAACGGAACCAGGGGAAAGTGCGACTATGACCTATCGGAATACCGGAGGCCCGGTAGGAATGCCATCCACGAGGAGGTGGTCCAATGCTGGAGTTGGGGGTCCATCGAGGAGTCGGCACAGTGCGTGGTCCATCCCCATTGGTCTCGGTTCCCAACCTGGAGGTAGTATAAAGGATTCTTTCAGATGATTTCCGCAAACTAAACGACATTTCTCGGTTTGACGCGT
>JANIIK010001186.1:0-25022 GCA_027704905.1 Muraenolepis orangiensis
CCCCCCCCACGCTCTAATCGATCCCAGGTGTTGCCCATCATAATCAGGCCTACTGAGACTAATTAACACCTGGGATCTACCCTTCTTTAGGCTGCCGAGGACCGACGTCGGGCGCTTGGTTATTGTGAACCACAATCACGAGAGACTGCGTGTTCCAGCTCCTACCTCGCCAAGTATCCTGTCCAACCCTGCCTAGTTTATTGTTTTTGATGTTGGAGATACAGTAAAGACATTTTTTCCTTTGTTTTGTGTGTCCGTGTCTCGCTACTTCTGGGTTCTTTGGCACATTTGGTTCCTCGGTCTCGTTGGGGTCTAACAGAATAACCAAGCCTAAGAATGAGCCAAGCCGGGAACCCAGAAGCGGGGCACGGGACACCTTCCGAGCTACGCAAGATCGTAACAGAACAAGCCATCGAGCTTACCCAACTGCAGGCCGAACTGGGAAGGGCTTTTCCCTCGGTCCAGTCCCAGATTGCGGTGCTGGAGAATACGTCGCAGACTACCGTCAGTACGGTCACCAGTCTCACCGCCAAGGTGGATGCTATGACCGGAGCCCTAGCGTCCATCCAGCGATCTCTGGACGCGTTAGCCGTCAGCACCTATCCAGCTCCAGGTTCCGGTCCGGGAACCAGTCCGTCCTACGTCCCAGCTGGCCCCGATGTCCCCGCAGGGTCAGTCGGTTGCGCCGAGCCCAGCTTGGTTAGTCCCAGATCATTCGGGGGCGATTTGAACCAGTGCCGGGGGTTCATAGCTCAGTGTGAGTTGCTGTTCACCCATCAGCCGTCCAAGTACTCCTCGGGTGGGGCCAGGATTGCTTTTGTGATGTCCCTCCTTGCCGACAGAGCTCTCAGCTGGGCGATTGCCGCGGTGAACAGCGACGGGGGTTATGCCACCGATTACCCCCTGTTCAAGCAAGAGTTTTGCGCGGTCTTCGACCATCCATTAGACGGGCTGGATTCTGCAAGTCGGCTGCTAGTTTGCCGTCAGGGGTCTCGCTCGGTGGCCGATTTCACGGTGGAGTTCCGGATCCTTGCAATGGAGAGTGGTTGGGACGATAGAGCACTCCTCTGTCTCTATCGCAAGGGCTTGAGCGACGCCGTCAAGGACCTCATCGTTCGAGACAGCCCGGAGACGCTGAGAGAGTTGGTCACACTGGCACTCCAAATGGACACACGGCTGCGTGAACGCCGTTTGGACCGAGCCCAGCGTTCGTTCCTTTGCCCGGCTCCCGGTCGCTCTGCCTCGGCGACCGCCACACAGTCCGCGGCGGGCTTGGCCACGCCCCCTTTTCAGCACGCGCTGTCTGTTGACAGGTCGACGTCCGGGCCCGGAGAGCCCATGGATATTGGCCGATCCCACCTTTCGGCAGGACAAAGGGAGTACAGGATGTCCCACCAACAGTGCCTCTACTGTGGGAAGGAGGGACATTATGTCAGATCCTGCCCAACCCGCCCAAACGACCAAGCTCGCCAGTAAGGGGCATACGGGTGAGCAAGACAACTTTTTCCCCGCCCCTTAGTACATTAAATCGCCTTTTTCCGGCCACCTTAGCCTGGGGTACGGAGACCTTGTCGGTTGGCGCCCTCATTGACTCGGGTGCCGACGAGTGTCTACTGGATGTAACTCTAGCCCGACAGGCGGGTGTTCCTTTGGTGGCTTTAGATCGCACCCTCTCTCCTCGGGCCATAGATGGGCATTCTTTGGGTACTATTACGCACGCTACTGACCTTCTCACACTCACTCTTTCGGGAAATCACTCTGAGTCCATTCGTTTTTTTGTTTTGCACGCCCCCACGGCGCCTCTAGTGTTGGGTAGACCCTGGCTGGAGAGGCACGACCCTCACATCTCCTGGGCATCTGGGCGGGTTTTGGGCTGGAGTACAGCATGTCACGCTACCTGTTTGCGTTCCGCCTTGTCTCCGTCCAGCGGTTCCAGGCCAGTGTCCTCTCCACCAGATATCACTGGGGTGCCTCACATTTATCACGACCTCTCTCTGGCGTTTAGTAAAGACAGAGCCCTCTCACTCCCCCCTCACCGGCCTTATGATTGTCCCATCGACCTCCTTCCTGGGGCCGCCCTTCCTAAGAGGCGGCTCTACAACATCTCCCAGCCGGAGAGGGAGGCGATGCGCAACTATATCGCTGAGTCCCTAGCCTCAGGCCTTATAAGGCCGTCGTCTTCGCCCCTCGCAGCGGGCTTCTTCTTCGTGGCTAAGAAGGACGGTGGCCTGAGGCCATGTATAGACTATCGGGCACTGAACGACATCACGGTGAAGAATAGGTACCCCCTGCCACTTCTTAGTTCCACTTTCGAGCCACTCACGCACGCCCGGGTGTTCACCAAGTTGGACCTTCGTAATGCTTACCACTTGGTCAGGATCAGGGAGGGTGACGAGTGGAAGACGGCCTTCAACACCCATCTCGGCCACTATGAGTACCGCGTCATGCCGTTCGGTCTGTCCAATGCCCCCGGAGTTTTCCAAGGCCTGGTGAATGACGTGCTGAGGGACATGCTGGACATCTTTGTGGTGGTGTACCTGGACGACATCCTGATCTTCTCTAGGTCCATGGAGGAACACCACCAGCACGTCCGCCTGGTGCTACAACGGCTGTTGGAGAACAGGCTCTATGTGAAGGCTGAGAAGTGCGTCTTCCACACCAACTCGGTGACGTATCTCGGCAACGTGGTGGAGGATGGACAGATGCGTGCAGACCCCGCCAAGATCAAGGCGGTGGAGGAATGGCCACGCCCTACTGACCGCACGCAGCTCAGGCGCTTCCTGGGTTTTGCAGGCTTTGTGCGGCGGTTCATCAAGGGGTTCAGCCAGGTGGCTGCCCCCCTCAACGCCCTCACCTCCTCCTCTCGACCGTTCGTGTGGACACCTGAGGCGGAATCGGCTTTCCGCCGACTCAAGAGCCTATTCACCACAGCCCCGGTCCTCGTCCACCCCGACCCGGCGAGGCAGTACGTCGTCGAAGTAGATGCGTCTGACACAGGCATCGGAGCCGTTCTCTCTCAGCGGTCAGAGGAGGACCACCGGGTCCACCCATGTGCCTATTACTCTCGGCGTTTCGAACCCGCTGAGAGGAACTATGATGTGGGCAACAAGGAACTGTTGGCGGTTCACGCCGCCCTGGGGGAGTGGAGACACTGGTTGGAGGGAGCTGAGCTACCGTTCATTGTGTGGTCGGATCACAAGAACCTGGCCTACATGAGGACGGCGAAGAGGCTCAACTCCAGGCAGGCCCGCTGGGCCCTTTTCTTCAGCCGGTTCAATTTCACCCTCACCTACCGTCCGGGCTCCAAGAACGTCAGAGCTGACGCCCTCTCCCGTCAGTCCCCGGGGGAGGGTCCTGCCGTCAAGGAGAACCCCGACACCATCCTTTCCTCAGCCCGGGTGGTGGGTGTAGTCACCTGGGCCATCGAGCCGCTGGTGAGACAGGCCCAGCGGGCCGAGCCAGACCCAGGTAACGGTCCCTGTAACCGGTTGTTTGTGCCTCTTGCTGTCCGCCCGCAGGTGTTGGAGTGGGGCCACTCCAGCCACTTTGCTTGTCACCCCGGGGAGCGGCGGACGGCGGAGTTCATCAGCCGGAGGTTCTGGTGGACCACTCTCAGGAGGGATGTCAGGGGGTTTGTAGCCGCCTGCACCACCTGCGCCCGGAGCAAGGCTTCGCATCGCCCTCCAGCAGGTCTCCTGCACCCCCTCCCCGTTCCCAGTCGCCCATGGTCCCACATTGCCATGGACTTTATTACGGGGCTTCCTGTTTCCCAAGGCTGTGACACCATCCTGACCGTGGTCGATCGCTTCTCCAAGGCGGTTCATTTTGTTTCCCTCCCAGGGCTTCCCTCGGCGGCCGAAACAGCGGACCTCCTGACCCTCCATGTGGTCCGCCTACATGGAATCCCCTCTGACATTGTGTCCGACCGCGGTCCCCAGTTCATCTCCAAGGTGTGGCAGGCCTTCTGCAAGGGAATTGGGGCCACGGCCAGCCTTTCCTCTGGGTACCACCCCCAGTCCAATGGGCAGGCGGAGCGCGCCAACCAGGCCGTCGAGGCGGCTCTCCGTTGCGTCACCTCGAGTAACCCCACCTCCTGGGCCAAGTACCTGCCCTGGGTGGAGTACTCCCTTAACGCTATGGAGAGCTCCGCTACTGGTATGTCCCCGTTCCAGTGTTCCCTGGGCTACCAGCCCCCGCTGTTTCCCCAACAGGAGCTGGAGGTGGCGGTCCCGACCACCAGGGCCCACCTCCGCCGGTGTCGACGCATTTGGAGGGCCGCCCGGGCCGCACTACTCCGGGCCACGGAGCGGGCCCGTCTTGCCGCGAACCGGCGGAGGGTGCCTGCCCCTGTCTACCAGCCTGGTCAGAGGGTTTGGCTGTTGGCCCGGGACCTGCCCCTCCAGACCTCCCAGACATCGACTCGTAAGTTGAACCCCCGTTATGTTGGTCCCTACACCGTGGATCGAGTCATTAACCCCTCTGCGGTGCGTTTGGTTCTCCCTCCGTCTCTCCGGGTTCACCCCGTGTTTCATGTTTCTCAGCTGAAACCCGTGGCCTCCAGTCCCTTGTCTCCCCCTGTTACAGCTCCTCCGCTTCCCCGGGTCCTGGCGGATGGAGATCCGGTATGGTCGGTCCGTAAGCTCCTCGACGTCCGCCGCCGGGGGCGGGGTTTCCAGTACCTTGTGGATTGGGAGGGCTTCGGTCCGGAGGACCGGAGCTGGGTGCCCCCTTCCTATCTCGCGGACCCCTCCCTGCTGGACGACTTCTATCAGGAGAACCCGGGGGCTCTGGGGCGGTCGTCCGGTGCCTCCCCTCAGGGGGGGGATACTGTTGTGCCCCCCCCCACGCTCTAATCGATCCCAGGTGTTGCCCATCATAATCAGGCCTACTGAGACTAATTAACACCTGGGATCTACCCTTCTTTAGGCTGCCGAGGACCGACGTCGGGCGCTTGGTTATTGTGAACCACAATCACGAGAGACTGCGTGTTCCAGCTCCTACCTCGCCAAGTATCCTGTCCAACCCTGCCTAGTTTATTGTTTTTGATGTTGGAGATACAGTAAAGACATTTTTTCCTTTGTTTTGTGTGTCCGTGTCTCGCTACTTCTGGGTTCTTTGGCACATTTGGTTCCTCGGTCTCGTTGGGGTCTAACAACCAGGGCAATAAAACCAAGTTACATCGCAGAAAGTACTCGAGATAGAGTACAACAGTATTTTGTATTTCAATAGAAAATGACTTGACTAGCCGGTGCAGTGATCAAGTCCTGATAAAATAAACTGCCACATCATCAAAAAATATGACATTAATAACAAAAAATAATATCTTCCAACTCATGAATGGGGAATGAATAGGCAGGAGGCATGGCGTTCAGATGGAGCCTATGTGTGCTAGGTGTTAACTTTAGAACTTCAGAGCCCACCCAGAGCCCACTACACTGTGCACTGTTTAGTGGACAAGTGAATACTAGCTGCTAGCGCTATTTGAAAGCCATACTCCTTCTGTAGCTTTGGCTTCATCATCCTGCCTGACTCAAGTAAGAGTGAAAAGTAGTAGCTTCAGAAATACTCTTAAGTTAGTTACTTAAAGTCAGTAAATGTAACAGAGTAAATATAATGAGTTACAACCCACCGCTGGTTTCCATTTGTCTGATGGTGGAGCGAGAGAGAGAGAGAGAGAGAGAGAGAGAGAGAGAGAGAGAGAGAGAGAGAGAGAGAGAGAGAGAGAGAGAGAGAGAGAGAGAGAGAGAGAGAGAGAGAGAGAGAGAGAGAGAGAGAGAGAGAGAGGAGCGATAGAGAGAGAGAGAGAGAGGTTCCTAACCCAGCTCCAAATCATTACGGCCCAATCAAGGCTGAGAGCATGGCTTTATCACAGATGAAATAAGCATCACTGATCAATTCCCCTCTCCGCTATGTAAATGTGGAGGGGGAAAAGCCTTGTAGAAGTGGCTGATTTGATGCAAATTGTTCCTCTCTCTCTCTCTCTCTCTCTCTCTCTCCCCTCTCCTCTCCCTCTCCCTCTCTCTCTCTCTCTCTCTCTCTCTCTCTCTCTCTCTCTCTCTCTCTCTCTCTCTCTCTCTCTCTCTCTCTCTCTCTCACAGCATTAAAAACGTTTAGATGCTGCACCGTAAGCACATTGTATTTCCCATCATTGACATCTTTTTTTGGGGTGGGGGGGGGGCGTGGAGTTGCAAGCTTTAATGAACAGCCATGACACTCATTCAATATATATATAAAATAAATATATATATGTACATATACTGTATATATAAATACAATTTTACCTAATTCTACCTTCACGTAAAAATAAATTTATGTTATATATACTGTATATAACATATTTTACCTTAAAAAATACTTGAAGAGCATCTTAGCACACCCCCCCCCCCCTCCACCCCCCATGGCGGATAAGCACCAAGTCATTACCTGCCTAACTCTGAGGAGAAACTAAATAAAGGAGCCTGGTATTTTCCTTCTGTTGTTTGGGTCCCTCTCTAAAAGGTCATTTTGCCTCTCGCTGGGACTTTGAACAACAACTTAAGTGGTGTACTTGGTTGCGGCGGTGGCTGCGGCGGTGGCTGCGGCGGTGGCTGCGGCGGTGGCTCCGGCGGTGGCTGCGGCGGTGGCTCCGGCGGTGGCTCCGGCGGTGGCTGCGGCGGCGGCTGCGGCGGCGGCTGCGGCGGCGGCTGCGGCGGCGGCTGCGGCGGCGGCTCCGGCGGCGGCTCCGGCGGCGGCTCCGGCGGTGGTTGCGGCGGTGGCTCGGCGGTGGCTGCGGCGAAGCTACACCTGCAGAGTTGGGGAGCCGTTTCATCCAGTCTTCAATTGGAAAAAAAGCCCATTCTACACCTTCCTCTCCTCATGCCAGCTGTGTCATGTGTCCATTTGCATGGTTCTCGCGTACGTCATGCATGAGCGTCTGCTGTAGCTCTCTCTCAACGTAGCTAACCTACCGACTAAGCTAGCCAATTAATTGCAAATTTTTGGAGCACATATATATATAAATATATAGAAAACGGTAGTCCCTGACATCAGTTTTGAAACCAAGGAGGTCATGTAAGGTGTCTTTGTCGGATTTTGTGTGTTTTGTTTTTGTCTCATTGTAATTGTTTCAAAGGTTCAACTGGATCAGTTGGTATAAGTTGACACCGATTCAAAATCGGTGTCAGATGCGTTGGTTTTTAAACGTTGCGTTCAACACCCGATTAGAACGTTTAACAAACGTTACTTTTAGAGTTCCTTCTGTTGGGGTCCAAAAACCAGTTTGATGAGCGTTTGTTGAACACCAAAATACAACCATCATAACAATACACTAAAGAGTATATACATTGACTAAATCAAAGCCCCATTTCTCTCTATCCAATAAGTGACCAAACGGACTGGAAGGAGAACCAGATGTGATTCTGGTTTCATCATCAGATGTAAAGCCACCCTGTAACTCTGACTAAGGGCTATACTAATATACTATATATATATAATGTACTATATATATATAATATACTAATAGTATTGTAGAATAATTTCTACTCTGATGGATAAGAATCAATTGCAGAGGTCCGGATAACAATAATCAACTGCAGCAAGATGGAGTCTGCCGTGCCAATTCTCAGACTGAAGATCCTCTCCTTCTTACCCAGTAGATACGTTCTCCCACATTCCGTGGCTTGGACATCACTTCATTCTTATCGGTCAAACATTCCCCACGGCACGACTCCCTACGGCTATGGCTCACGGTACGTCCATAGGACACCGTTGAAGGCACCCTAAAGGTACCCTTATAAGGGCCTACAGGGACACCAGCCGATAACTGGAACATCTCAACACATCTCTATGACCTAGTGGGCCTTGGGCTTCACCAGAAGATTATGATGTAGCCATCTGCTGCTATGTATAGAGGACCATAAGACAGAGTTTAGATTATAATAAGGGTATAAACATACACTACACCATCTACTGCTATGTATAGAGGACCATAAGACAGTGTTTAGATTATAATAAGGGTATAAACATACACTACACCATCTACTGCTATGTATAGAGGACCATAAGACAGTGTTTAGATTATAATAAGGGTATAAACATACACTACACCACCTACTGCTATGTATAGAGGACCATAAGACAGTGTTTAGATTATAATAAGGGTATAAACATACAGTACACCGCCTACTGCTATGTATAGAGGACCATAAGACAGTGTTTAGATTATAATGAGGGTATAAACATACACTACACCACCTACTGCTATGTATAGAGGACCATAAGACAGTGTTTAGATTATAATGAGGGTATAAACATACACTACAATATTGTTGCATATTGTTTGCCAACTTATTGTACTTTTTCCCTTACACTTTAGTCTGAATTATTGTACTTCTACCTGAGCGCTGGTAAGACTTAACGACTGATTAGGACATTTAAGGACTGATTAAGACTTAACGACTGATTAGGACATTTAAAGACTGATTAAGACTTAACGACAAAATTGAACGACGGGGGGAACGACCCTTTGAACAACCGGCCCCTGGTCACTTACTGTGTGTGTGTGTGTGTGTGTGTGTGTGTGTGTGTGTGTGTGTGTGTGTGTGTATAACACTGTATATAACTGCTTGTATATAATATATATATATGATATTATTAGAGCTGTGTGGTGTTGTAATGCTCTAGTGTCGCCAGCAGGGAGCAGCAGAACACAGCGATATACAGATATTAAAATACCAGTAAGAACCGTGAAGGGATTGGGTCATGGATTAAGAGCAGAGGTCGCTGTGAACCTTTGAGATAAAGAACAATGAACACATGAATGAACAATTGACTAAGAGCTCAATATGTAAGTCAATAACTAAATAATGAAACTGTTGCATGTGTTGAACGTTCCTGACCTGCTTCCAGACCGTAGTGGAGGAATACAGGGGATATTGATCCAGGGCCCAAGCACAGGCTTCAGGTTCAATAACCACTTAATGAACACACAGGCAGGGTTTACTAACCAGAGGGTTGATTGATTGATAACTTATTCTAGACAGATGGACATTGATACTACTCCCGTTCACTTCCAGACACACACAGACGCAGCCTGGCCCTACATGACCCTACTAGTATAACACTACCCCCTCTCTCTTAAAGGGATAGGCAGCCTGGCCCTACATGACCCTACTAGTATAACACTACCCCCTCTCTCTTAAAGGGATAGGCAGCCTGGCCCTACATTACCCTACTAGTATAACACTACCCCCTCTCTCTTAAAGGGATAGGCAGCCTGGCCCTACATGACCCTACTAGTATAACACTACCCCCTCTCTCTTAAAGGGATAGGCAGCCTGGCCCTACATGACCCTACTAGTATACCACTACCCCCTCTCTCTTAAAGGGATAGGCAGCCTGGGCCTACATTACCCTACTAGTATAACACTACCCCCTCTCTCTTAAAGGGATAGGCAGCCTGGCTCTACATGACCCTACTAGTATAACACTACCCCCTCTCTCTTAAAGGGATAGGCAGCCTGGCCCTACATGACCCTACTAGTATAACACTACCCCCTCTCTCATAAAGGGATAGGCAGCCTGGCCCTACATGACCCTACTAGTATAACACTACCCCCTCTCTCTTAAAGGGATAGGCAGCCTGGCCCTACATGACCCTACTAGTATAACACTACATTTCTCACTAGAAATGTAAAAGCATTCCACTATCAAATAAGTGACAAAACAGACCCAGACTGGAAGGAGAACCAGATGTGATTCTGGTTTCATAATCAGATGGCCTGTAAAGCCACACTGTAACTCTGCTTAAGGGCTATACTAATATACTATATATATAATATACTATATATAATATATATATAGTATATTAATAGTATTGGACCCTTCCGTGTGTTTGGCTGATGGATGTTAGGATGGAGAGATCCGATTCAGAGAACCAGCGTCACGCGGTCACAGCGACATCAGCGTCCAGCGTCACCATAGCAACGGGGAGAAAACCCTCCCAGATCTTCCTAATAACTAACAAACTAAAGATCGGATCCATTCACAGAACCGACACTACGGTAATCAAATGAAAAGGTCTCTCTTTAATACATGTTATTAAACCGTATTTAACTGCCCAAACGATGTGATTCTATTCCATGTTCCACGGAGAACAGGAGGACACGTGACTGTGATGAGGTCAGAGCTGCATGTTGGAGCACCGGGTCCATCCGTACGGTTTACTACCAAACAAAGAGCACTGTTTTAAGGTAGGGGATCCTACCTATGGTTTATGAGACCAGCCTGCACACACACACACACACACACACACACACACACACACACACACACACACACACACACACACACACACACACACACACACACACACACACACACACACACACACAGAAATACACACACATTCACAAATAGAAATACACGTTCACATATACAAATTCACACACACACAGACCCACACACCCACACACACACACACACACACATATATAAATACCCACACACACACATATATGAATAAACACACACACATACACATGCATATAGACACGCACACACACACACACACACATTTATAAATAAAGACACATATACGCACACACACACATAGAAGTACACAGACATACACACATAGAACAACACGTATACACAAACACATTTATATAATAACACACACACATATACAGTATACATACACAAAAGTACACACACACATAGAAATTCACACACATACACATAGAAATACACAAACATACAACAACAACAAAACACACAAACACACACACCATATGTATACACACAGACACACACACTTATATAAATACACACACACATTTATGCACACATGCACACAAACACATATGTATATACATAAACACACACACACATATCTAAGTACACACACACACACATATAGAACTATACACACACATACAAAAACACACACATATAGAAGTACACACAGACGCATATATCAAATTACACACACATATATGGAAACACACACACACACACATGCATGACGCATGCACACACACACATAGAAACTTAGAATACACACACAGGCATATAGAAGTACACACACACACATTTACAAGTGCACACACACACATACACACATATTTATGTACATATACACACATATATAGAAATGCACACACACTTATTTATATACATATACACTCACACACATATAGTAGTACATACACACATAAAATTACACACACACACATATTTATAAAAACACACACACACACACATATTTATACACACACACACACACACACATACACACACTTCTAGAAATACACACACACACACACACACACAGAAATACACACACATTCACAAATATAAATACACGTTCCCATATAGAAATTCACACACACACACACACACCCACACACACACCCACACACACAAACCCACACACACAAACACACTTACACACACACACGCACACACATAGAAATACACACATACATGCATATACAGTGTACAGACACACACACACACACACACACACACACACACACACACATATCTAAGTACACACACACACACATATTTATATATCAATACATGAGCACAAACATGCACACACACACACAAGTACACACTCAAACACACACAAATGAAAATGCACACACACATACTGTATGTATATACTGTGGCGCCCCGGGCTCCACTGGGAAGCATGCTGGTCAACCCTTGGGGCAGGTGGTAGAACAGCGGTACTACACCGCTGAGCTCCTGGCAGGATCAGCCCCACGGAGAGCTCAGACGGTAACCGCCCACTCGTCAGGCCGAATGGGGAACACCTGGAGCGGCTCATCAGGCCTGACGCCGTACACCTGGAGGGGAGCCACTCAAGAAAGCCAGAGGCAGGGATAAAAGGAAGAGCATGGAAGGAAGAGGGGGGAACAGTATGTGGTAAGAGGCCGCAGGCCAACCCGGACTAAAAGCTGCGGCGTGCTATAGCACTGTTAATGCCGAAGCAGGGTTATTAATGGGGATTGTGTCTTTCCCCAGCCTTAACCCCTGGCGGCGGTGTTGCTGCCCTAACGGGAGAACCAGGAGGCGGACCATCAAGAGAGAGGGAGACGGTACCCCAACAGGGAGGACCTTTTTGATTTACCGTTATCCCCTTTCCCCCCTACCCCCACCTGTTTAAGGAAATAAAACCATTTGTTACACCCGCAACCGCTGTTGTCCTCCCTCTGCCAACGGGTGCGTGCCACAAATAGTGGAGGATGCAGGTATTTGCACCTATGCTACGGAGTGACAACAGGCAGGAAACAAGTTGATCAGAAGAGATGGAGGCTGCTTTCGCCGCCCTCCTGGAGACTCAGGCAACCCTGCAAACAGCGGTGACCCAGCTGTGCGAGAGAGGACCCCCGGAGGTGGGCAGACCAAGCCCCCAGACCAAGATCTGCTGATGAAGTTTACCTCAGAGGACGATGTTGATGCCATTCTAGAGGTATTTGAACGAACCGCCCAGCGGAAACGATGGCCACGGGATGACTGGGGGGGCATCCTGGCACCGTTCTTAACCGGCGAGGCCCAGAGGGCCTGCCGGGACCTGACGGCAGTAGAGGCCAGCGATTACCAGAGGCTCAAAGCTGCCATCCAAGCCCAGTACGGGTTCATTCACTCTCCCAACCAGGGCCCAGCGGTTTAACCAGTGGACCACCGCGCTACCAGTCCGGGCCCAGGTGAGCACCCTGAGCCGGCTGTCCCGCGGCTGGCTGTTGGAGGGCGCCGGACCCTCGGCAGCAGACCGGTTGACGATGGACAGGTGTATCCGGTCCCTACCCCATGATGCCAAAAAGTATGTGGCGCAACAGGGACCCCAGGACGTGGAGACGTTGATCGGCCTGCTGGAGAACTACAGATGCACCCAGGGGATGTTGCGCCACTCGCGGACCGAGGCTCCGGAATCCGGCTCGCGCCCTAAACCCGGCCAGGAGGTCCCTCAAAGGAGGCCCTTAGTCATCATGGACTATGCGACCCGGTACCCCGAAGCCATACCCCTGCGGGCTGCCACGGGCAAGGCGGTTGCCCGGGAGGTATACTAGCTCTTTAGCCGGGTGGGGATAGCTAAAGAAATACTAACGGACCAGGGTTCCTGCTTTATGTCCACAGTAATGAAGGCGATGTGCAAGATGTTGAAGGTCCAGCAGATTAAGACGTCTGTGTACCACCCCCAGACCGACGGGCTGGTCGAGAGGTTCAACCAAACGCTAAAGCAGATGCTACGCAAGATGATCGTGGCGGATGGTAAGGATTGGGATCAGCTCCTACCCCACTTGTTGTTCTCCATCAGGGAGGTACCCCAGAGCTCCACTGGCTTTTCCCCTTTTGAGCTCCTGTATGGACGGAGACCCCGGGGACTGCTCGACCTTGCCAAGGAGGCCTGGGAGCAGCAGCCATACCACCACCCTACTGTGGTGGAACACGTGGAACAGATGCACAACCGGATGGCCCGCATATGGCCCATGGTGAGGGAACACATGCAGCAAGCCCAACAGGCCCAAGCCCGTGTGTACAACCGAGTGGCCCAAATCCGGGAGCTTCAACCTGGGGACATGGTAATGGTGATGATCCCCGCTCATGAATGTAAATTCCTGGCCAAGTGGAATGGCCCTTATGAGGTGGTAGAGCGGATGGGTCCCGTGAACTACAAGGTTAGCCAACCAGGCCGGCGCAAGGCCACCCAGGTGTACCATATTAACCTCCTAAAGCGGTGGCATGAGCCAGAGCAACCCCCTGTGCATGCATTGGCGGCCTGTTCCCCCAGGCCGACTACCCCGGAGGTCCAGATGGGAGAACAACTGTCCCCGGCAAGTCCAGGACATGAGGGAGCTCCTGGAGCAAAACCGGGATGTCTTCTCCGACCTTCCGGGGCATACTACCGTCACCATGCATGACATCATCACGGAACCAGGGAAGAAAGTGCGACTACGACCCTATCGGATACCGGAGGCCCGGAGGAAGGCCATCCACGAGCAGGTGGTCCGAATGCTGGAGTTGGGGGTCATCGAGGAGTCGCACAGTGCATGGTCCAGCCCCATTGTCCTCGTTCCCAAACCTGACGGTAGTATAAGATTCTGCAATGATTTCCGCAAACTAAACGACATTTCTCGGTTTGACGCGTACCCCATGCACAGGGTGGATGAGCTCATCGAACGCCTGGGACCAGCACGGTTCATGAGCACCCTGGACCTCACTCAGACCCCAAGCCCAGCCACCTTCCAGCGACTCATGGACCAGGTCCTGAGGCCCCACCGTGCGTATGCTGCCGCCTACCTGGACGACATCGTGGTCCACAGTGCTGACTGGAGGACCCATCTGGTCCGGTTGGAGGCGGTCCTGCAAGCCCTCCGAGAGGCGGGGCTAACGGCCAACCCGAAGAAATGCTACCTTGGCCTGGACGAAGCCAACTACCTGGGGTACACCGTAGGATGAGGGAACGTCAAGCCGCAGGCCAACAAAGTGGAAGCCATCACTACCTGGCCCCGGCCCCTCACGAAGAAGCAGGTGAGAACGTTTCTGGGGTTGGTAGGGTATTACAGACAGTTTGTGCCTCACTTTGCCTCGATAGCCGCGCCGCTACATGGCCTGACAGCGAAGGATCTGCCCAACCGGATCCATTGGACGGAGGAAGCGGAGGGGGCGTTTGCGATGCTTCAACAGGCCCTCTGCAGCGAGCCTGTTCTGATGACCCCCACATTCAACCTGCCCTTCACCCTGCAGACTGATGCCTCCGAGGCAGGACTCGGAGCCGTTCTGTCTCAGGTATGTGATGGGGTGGAGCACCCGGTAACTTTCATCAGCAGGAAGCTGCTCAAACATGAGAGAAACTATGCCAACGTAGAGAAGGATGTTTGGCGGTCCGGTGGGCTATGGAGAAGCTCAGGTACTATCTCCTGGGCAGAGAGTTCGTCCTGGTCACAGACCATGCCCCGTTAAAGTGGATGTGCACTAACAAGGACAAGAATGCCCGCGTCACCCGGTGGTTCCTGAATCTGCAGGACTTCCGCTTCTCACAATCCACAAGACCTCCAGTCTGTTCTTACTGCTGCGGTGAGAGCATACAGCAGGATGGGACTGACCGCCAACACCATCAAGACGGAAGTAGTTTGCCAGTGGAGTGCCAACATCCCATCTACACCACCTACCTTCACTGCTGCTGGTGAACCTGGTGTGGTCTGTTGTACCATCCTTCAGATACCTGGGGAGCATTCTCTCTGAGTACAACACCATCGACAATGAGGTCCAAAACAGGATAAAGCAGGCATCAGCTGCTTTTGGGAGACTCCAGCGTAGGGTCTTTCAAAACAAGAACCTCCATCTCCGCACGAAGGTCTGTGTCTACCAAGCCATCTGCATCACTACCCTCCTTTACAGCTGCGAAGCCTGGGTAACTTACAGCCGCCACATCAGGGCCCTGGAGCAGTTCCACATACGCTGCCTTCAGCGCATCCTGGGAATTACCTGGCGTGATCGTGTGCCTCACTCTGAAGTACTCTCCAAGACCAACTGCAGGACTATTGAGGCCACAATTACTCAGCACCAGCTACGATGGCTGGGCCATGTAGTAAGGATGCCCTCAAACCGACTGCCTCGCAGAGTGCTATATGGCCAGCTACACCGTGGTCGACGCTCTGCTGGAGGGCAGAAGAAGCGCTATAAAGACCAGCTGAAGACTGCGTTAAAGTTATGTTATGATAGTGGCAGAACTCCTAGCAGTTCAGTAGGTCACTGCCTGTGGTTAAGAACTATCCATAAACCTGGTGGTCCTTGCTGTAGGGATGCTGCGCAACTGGTCGACCGTAGGGGGGGGGAGATGGTACCCAGGGTGGTTGAGTGATTCCAGCTAGAGTGAATCTAGTTATCGTCGATGGGATGTGGTGTGTGTGTGTGTGTGTGTCTTTATCATTCACTGAAGAGGAAATCAAGTCAAGTCAAGTCAAGTTTATTGTCACTTCACAGTTTACAGTTTAGTATAAAGCAGTGATGTGAAATTCTTGTGTGCAATACCCGACGACAGACAGCAGTTATAGAATAAGATCAAATAAAAATAGATAAAAATAGATAAAAATAGAATAAAAAATAGAATAAAAAATAGAATAAGGAATATAAAATAAAAATAAAAAATGCAATTTATAAAATGCAAAAATCAGCACAGAAAAGAGCAATATATATATATAAATCAATGTAATAAAATATACATTGTTATATGTTATACGCCCTTGTTCAGCAGCCTGATGGCCTGACTGTGGAAGCTATCTCTAAGCCTATTTGTACGACACTTGATACTGCGGTATCGCCTGCCTGACGGTAATAGTGAGTAAAGTTCGTGGCTGGGGTGGGCAATGTCTTTTATAATTCTTTTGGCCTTGGCCACGCACCGCTGGTTGTAAATGTCCAGGAGGGAGGGGAGCTCACCTCCAACGATATACTGGGCCGTCCGCACCACCCTTTGAAGCGCTCTGCGCTCGAGTGCCGTGCAGTTCCCGTACCAGGCGGTGATACACCCTGTCAGAACACTCTCGATGGTGCCGTTGTAGAATGTTCTCAGGATGCGGGGGCCCATGCTGAATTTCTTCAGACGCCTGAGAAAATACAGGCGTTGTTGGGCCTTTTTCACCACGTGTGTGGTGTGCGTGGACCATGTGAGGTCCTCGGAGATGTGCACGCCGAGGAACTTGAAGCTGCTGACCCTCTCTACTGCAACGCCGTCGATGGAGATAGGGCTGTGCTCTCCCCTCTGCCTCCTGAAGTCCACGATCAGCTCCTTGGTCTTCTTGACGTTGAGGGCGAGGCTGTTCTCCTGGCACCACTGCTCCAGCGATCCGACCTCCTCCCTGTAGGCTGTCTCGTCGTCGCCGGCGATCAGGCCCATCACTGTCGTGTCGTCAGCAAACTTGACGATGACGTTGGAGCTGTGCATAGCCATGCAGTCGTGGGTGTAGAGGGAGTAGAGGAGAGGGCTCAGCACGCATCCCTGGGGGGCTCCCGTGTTGAGGGTCAGTGGCTCTGATGTGGTGCTGCCCATCCTCACCACCTGGCGGCGGTCCGACAGGAGGTTCAGTATCCAGCTGCACATGGATGGGGGTACGCCTAGACCTCTCAGCTTGGTGTCGAGCTTGGCAGGAACTATTGTGTTGAATGCTGAGCTGTAGTCCACAAACAGCATTCGCACATAACAGTTCTTCCCCTCCAAGTGGGAAAGGGCAGTGTGGAGGGCCATGGCAATTGCGTCGTCCGTGGATCTATTTTGACGATATGCAAATTGCCATGGGTCCAGCGTGGTAGGTAACACGGAGCAAATAAAGTCCTTGACCAACCTCTCGAAGCATTTGCTAACGATCGAGGTGAGGGCCACAGGTCTGTAGTCATTCAGGCATGTTACCTTGGTTTGTTTAGGGACAGGCACGATGGTGGATATCTTGAAGACCGCGGGGACAACAGCCTGGGACAGGGAGAGGTTGAAGATGTCTGCAAAGACTCCTGCCAACTGGTCTGCGCATGCTCTGAGGACGCGGCCCGGGATGTCGTCGGGGCCTGCCGCCTTACGGATGTTCAGCCGCTTAAAGGTGCGGCGCACATCCGCCTCCGAGATGCGCAGCTGGCTGGTCTCCCCAGTCGGTGCTGGCTTCGGCGGGCTGCCGTTTACGTCGAACCGAGCAAAAAATGTATTTAGCTCTCCTGGGAGGGAGGTAGAGGAGTTCTCTACACAACTGGTTCTCCCTCTGAAGTTCGTTATATTCTGCAGCCCCTGCCACATACCCCTCGCATCGTGTTTCTTGAATTTATCTTCCACTCTGTCCTTATACTCCCGCTTGGCAGTGACGATGGTCTTACGGAGGTCGTAACGGGCTCTCGTATATTCCTCCGTATTCCCGGAACCAAAGGCGGCGTTACGCGCATGTAGGGCAGCGCGAACATCGCCGTTAATCCACGGTTTCTGGTTGGGATATATCCGAACCGACTTGGTCGGAACAACGTCATCTATGCACTTCTTGATGAACCCGGTGACCGACGACGCGTACTCGTTGATGTTATTGTCCGAGGCAACGCGGAACATGTGCCAGTCAGCGTGATCAAAACAATCCTGCAGCGTAGAATCTGATTGG
This sequence comes from Muraenolepis orangiensis, assembly GCA_027704905.1. Lineage (NCBI taxonomy): Eukaryota > Metazoa > Chordata > Actinopteri > Gadiformes > Muraenolepididae > Muraenolepis > Muraenolepis orangiensis. Next base: position 18,123 of record JANIIK010001186.1, read on the forward strand.
TCCGACCAGCATTGGACCTCCCTCACAGCGATCGGTTGCTGCTTCAGTCTCTGCCTATAGGCGGGGAGCAGCTGGATAGAGCGGTGATCTGATTTGCCGAACGGTGGGCGGAGGAGGGCCTTGTAGCCATCACGGAAGGGAGTGTAGCAGTGGTCGAGGATCCGCTCGCCCCGTGTGTTGCTCTTTATGTGTTGGTAGAACTTCGGGAGAACCTTCTTCAGGTTCGCCTTGTTGAAGTCCCCCGCTACGATGAGAGCAGCCTCGGGGTGGGCCGACTCCTGTTCGCTGATAGCCCCGTACAGTTCCTTCAGCGCTGTGTCCGTGTTGGCTTGTGGGGGAATGTAAACAGCGGTCACGGTTACCGCTGTAAACTCCCGAGGTAGCCAGTATGGACGGCACATAAGCATCAGGTACTCCAGGTCCGGGGAACAGAAAGACTTGAGGGGATGTACATGACTTTGGTTGCACCAAGATCTGTTTATCATGAGACATACCCCCCCTCCGCGATCTTTACCGGAGAGAGCCTTTGTTCTGTCCGCCCGGTGTACGGAAAATCCCGTCGGCTCGATAGCTGCGTCGGTAACCCCCTCCGACATCCATGTCTCCGTAAGGCAGATAATGCAATTGTCCCTAGTTTCCCGGTGGAATTGAATACGAGCCTGTAGTTCGCTTAACTTATTGTCCAGAGACTGTACATTAGCCAGTAGAATGGTGGGTAGTGGGGGGCGATCGGATCGCCATCTCAGCCTGACTAGCACGCCGGCTCGCTTCCCTCGCTTCCTCCGGCGACGCTTGCGCGTAATCGTGCCCAAAATGGACGGAGATAATCCAGCTGTGACTTCGGGCGGGACGTCCGAGTCGAAAGAGTGAAAAAACTCCGGTAGGCGGCGAGCGACTGTCGATCTGATCTCCCAAAGTGTGCAGAAGTTATAAGTGAACTTGCTGCTAACATCCTGAACTAAAAAAGTTGCAATAAAAAGAATAAATAACAAAAAACTGCGTCGTCGTGCGGGAGCTCGCGACACGGCAGCCATCTCGTACGGCGCCATACTCCATACTCCATCCCAAATGGGGGTGTCGCAGCAGAAGTCGTCTCCACCTGGGATTGATAATGATACCATTAATTAATTATTGATAATGATACCATTAATTAATTATTGATAATGATACCATTAATTAATTATTGATAATGATACCATTAATTAATTATTGATAATGATACCATTAATTAATTATTGATAATGATACCATTAATTAATTATTGATAATGATATCATTAATTCCATCTAGAGAGAGAAAATAAGAGCCTCTTTCCCTTTTCTTTTTTTACCGAAGCCACTGAGCAAACTCTCGAGTTTTAACCCGAAGTGGAGGGTGGAGGCTGGAGGGTAGAGGCTGGGGGTGGAGGCTGGGGGTGGAGGCTGGAGGGTGGATGCCGGGTGGTGTAAGGGTGGGGGATTGGAGGCTGTAGGGTGGATTAGATCCTCTCTCTCTTTCTCTTTCTCTCTCTCTCTCTCTCTCTCTCTCTCAGCCAGGTTCCTGATGGAGGTGACGTTTAGGGAATAACGGTTATCTATTACCTACGACTGTTGAGGTCGTTTTCTTTCCACATGTTTTTGATTCAAAGTATTAGATTTTAGTGTCTATCTTGAAAGTGAGTGAGATATTTAGTGGTTGTTTTTGGAGCATTTAGCTTCTTCAGAGGGAATAAGTGTTTGTTGTGCTGCTGAAAAGTAAGGATTTATTTTCTTTACTTCTTATGAAAGTAAAACAATTTGATTATGAAGCAAATCCGTTTTATCTTCTTATTTTGTTGATGATATATGATAAAAAAAAGACTAAATACTGAACAGACATTTTAAATCTATCGTATCTTTATTAACAAAGTGATTTACGTTTTGTACTTTGTATTCTTGTACCTACTACCAAGAGTGTATGGCCAGGTGTGTTCTCTGAGGGTTTAGCTGTAGAGCAGTATGAGGGAGAGATAGGAGGCAGGGTTTAGCTGTAGAGCAGTATGAGAGAGAGATAGGAGGTAGGGTTTAGCTGTAGAGCGGTATGAGGGAGAGATAGGAGGTAGGGTTTAGCTGTAGAGCGGTATGAGGGAGATTTAGGAGGTAGGGTTTAGCTGTAGAGCAGTATGAGAGAGAGATAGGAGGCAGGGTTTAGCTGTAGAGCAGTATGAAAGAGAGATAGGAGGCAGGGTTTAGCTGTAGAGCAGTATGAGGGAGAGATAGGAGGTAGGGTTTAGCTGTAGAGCGGTATGAGGGAGAGATAGGAGGCAGGGTTTAGCTGTAGAGCAGTATGAGGGAGAGATAGGAGGTAGGGTTTAGCTGTAGAGCGGTATGAGGGAGAGATAGGAGGTAGGGTTTAGCTGTAGAGCGGTATGAGGGAGAGATAGGAGGTAGGGCACCGATGGGTCACCACAGGCTCTCACCGGAACTCACCAGGACACCTGGGGCCCAACATGTGTTGCTTGTTAGACTATGACAGGGAATTTAAGAGACACATGAGTACACTTTATACAAGTAGATAAACAATACAAGCAGTACAATAAGCAATAAAGTGCAGTGTTTTTAAATGATTTTCTTAACACACACACGTGCACACACACACACACACACACACACACACACACACACACATCATGAAGACGAATGCAATGTTTTCAAATTATTTTCTTAACACACACACACACACACACAAACGTGCACACACACACACACACACACACACACACACACACACATCCTGAAGACGAAAGCAATGTTTTCAAATGATTTTCTTAACACACACACACACACACGTGCACACACACACACACACACACACACACACATCATGAAGACGAATGCAATGTTTTCAAATTATTTTCTTAACACACACACACGTGCACACACACGCGCACACACACACACACACACACACACACACACACATTTATAAATGGACACACATTTTGAAATACACATACATCCAACACATACAAACACAATGCAAACACACCCACACCCACATATTTATATACACACACAAACAGAAATACACACACACACACATATATAGAAACTCTCACACACACACACAAACACAAACATACACAGACACATTTAGAAACATGTCAGGATTGGCAGTTCTGCCTCCCAGCTTTTCACAGCCCTCGTCCAGGTAGCCACGCCCCCTTTTCACGTTCCGCATTTTTGTCACCGTTTCCCCAGGCCTCGTCCAGGTAGCCACGCCCCCTTTTCACGTTCCGCATTTATGTCACAGTTTCCCCAGCCCTCGTCCAGGTAGCCACGCCCCCTTTTCACGTTCCGCATTTATGTCACCGTTTCCCCAGCCCTCGTCCAGGTAGCCACGCCCCTATCACGTACCGCATCCTGTCATCGTTTCCCCAGCCCTCGTCCTGATAGCCACGCCCCCTTGTTAGTGCTCCCCCGCAGCTGCAGCGCATCAGCGTTGATTTCCCCCTCATGTTTTCCTGCCCTCTGATTGGCTGCCTGGGACCACCTGTTATGCCCTGTGTGTTTAAATAGGCGGCGTCGAGAGGGGGAGGGGCTGGTGGTCAGCGGGGGGAGGAGCCCTGGTGGGCAGGTCAGGTTGTTCCGGTCGTAGCGTCGGGAATCAGGGTTGTTGAAGTGGTCTTCAACCCTTCCCTTGTGTATGAGCTTGGCCTGCTTGATGCCCTTTTTCAGATTAGCCCTGGCTAGTAGGCCAGGGCTAGTGCATCGCCTGACCTAAAAGCAGCGTCACGTGCCTTTAGGAGTAGGCGGACCTCTCTACAAGTTATTATAACTGAAGATATATTAATGTCACGTAATATTCATATCTCCTAAACCCCAAATAAGCTCTATGTTTCTATGTAGGCCTTCCATGACTCTGAAGTCTCACTTAACCGTCATGCTTTAACATCACAAGTCTATTAAGAATCAAACCTTTAATGACCTGAGAAGTGGTGTATCACAGACTGACCCTGATATCCTGGTGGACTGAAACGGGTCTTGAACATGACTCTGAGGTTTCCTACGTGACGCTGGATATGTTCATCTGTTACTGTTTAAACTGATGTCACGGTACCCAATTAGTTTGAGTTAATTTCTCTGAAACTTAACTTGGTAATAATACATTCCCGTGATGAGTGTATACAGACCACCCTCAGCTGTCTCTAGTTCAATTCATAAACTAGCAGACTTCCGTACTGCGTACAATAACTCAGCCACGCTGGTTCTTGGTGACTTTCCCTCCAGTTGGTGGATGAACGATGCACATGGTTTAGAGGAGATGTGAGACCATCTCCATCTGTCACAGCTGATTGATGAGCCATTCTGTCCAATAGGAAGGACACCATGACTCTGGAGTTTAGTGCTTGGCTCTAAGCTCTAGGATTGATACTTAATGAAATGTAAACACTTTAAATGAACATCAAGCTCTAGGATTGATACTTAATGAAATGTAAACACTTTAAATGAACATCAAGCTCTAGGATTGATACTAAATTAAATGTAAACACTTAAATGAACATCAAGCTCAAGGATTGATACAAAATGAAATGTTAACCCTTTAAATGAACATCAAGCTCTAGGATTGATACTAAATTAAATGTAAACACTTAAATGAACATCAAGCTCAGGATTGATACAAAATGAAATGTAAACACTTTAAACAAACATCGAGCTCTAGGATTGATACTCAGATAAATGTAAACACTTTAAATGAACAGTCTGAAATAACTTAGTAATACATTTAAATCCTCCTTGAGTAAAGCTAAGGCCAATTATGACGTGGAATGAATCTCTAGCTGTTCTACAAATCTGTTAACATTCTGGAAAGCAGTGAAGGTAAACTATAACAAGTCCACTATATCTGTTCCTTCTCCTGTTACGCTTAATGACTGCTTCATGAATAACATACCAGAGATTAGCTTTGGACACGCACTTTGCTACTGCCATAAATGTGTTTGCTATGAGGTTCGCAGGATGGGCTCTGAGTGGTGAACCATTGGCTCATGATCCCTCCTTAAACCAGACCTCTCAGTTCACTCTACAGGCCTCCATTCACTCTCTGGTTCAGGAAGGACTTCAAGCTATCTCTTCTGATCCTTCAGTCTGGAAATAAGTTACTTAGAATATAGTCCTGTCAAATATAGATAAAGGAGTTATAAAAATGATCTCAATAACTATCGGCCAATTTCCACATTGTCCCTTCTTGCTCAAATCCTGGAGGCCTTAGTTAATAATCAGCTCACCTCTCAAAAGATGGTGTGTTATGTCAGCACCAGTCAGGGTTCAGAGGTCAACGGTGAACTGTCACTGACACTATCTTGGTATCTGGCTGGATCACAAAGTGAGTCACCAAAGAGTTCCAAAGTTCATCAGGATGTGGATGGTTGAGGCTGTTATGTTATCTGGAGACACGCCTCCACTCGTAAAGCCCTAGATTCAGGTCTTCCTCCTCTCCAAGATGTGTTCCCCTCATGACGGTTAATCCACACCCCATTGGTTCTTGTAAGAAGAGCTTGGGTGGACATCCCTAACAGTAAGACATCGGTATCTCCTTGTTCACCAAGCCCTTACTGGCACCTTGTCGTCATGGTTACCTGGTTATTAATCTGGTCCTATAGTCACCTTTCAACCGCTTCAAGTGATTGGCTGATGCTCAAAGTACTGTTGTGGATTATTCATACCCGGTTTGTGAGCGATGGAATATTATTATCTTTAAGAGAAGACTGTTTTATTTTAAAGAATATTAAATACAATAGAATGAATAACATAAAAGGTACAGGTTAGACACCAGGCAGGTGCCCACATAGACATCAAAGGGGCTTGAGCCCCTGCCCTTCTTCTTCCTCCAGAGAAAGTGCCTTTTTTATGGGATGCTTTTTAATATATATTTTTTTTAAATAAATTAATATATATCTACTACTAATATCAGGTCAAGAGATTAGACTGTCAAGTTCCGATGCTCTCTCTACCCCCCCTCCTCCCGCCCTCCCTCCCTCCCTCCCTCCCGCCCTCCCTCCCTCCCTCCCTGTCTGCTACACAGCGGTGCGGACAGTCATCGGCAGTCCCTTCAGGGGATGTTGTTAGGGCCACAAAGACATGTTGTTAGGGCCTCAAACACATGTTGTTAGGGCCACAAAGACATGTTGTTAGGGCCTCAAAGACATGTTGTAAGGGCCTCAAAGACATGTTGTTAGGGCCTCTAAGACATGTTGTTAGGGCCTCAAAGACATGTTGTTAGGGCCTCAAAGACATGTTGTTAGGGCCACAAAGACATGTTGTTAGGGCCTCAAAGGCATGTTGTTAGGGCCTCAAAGACATGTTGTTAGGGCCTCAAAGACATGTTGTTAGGGCCTCAAAGACATGTTGTTAGGGCCTCAAAGACATGTTGTTAGGGCCTCAAAGACATGTTGTTAGGGCCTCAAAGACATGTTGTTAGGGCCACAAAGACATGTTGTTAGGGCCACAAAGACATGTTGTTAGGGCCTCAAAGACATGTTGTTAGGGCCTCTAAGACATGTTGTTAGGGCCTCAAAGACATGTTGTTAGGGCCTGGTGTCCTTGGGTAATGGTGGGGCCAACAGAGCATTGGGACCTGCTGATAGGCCCTTCATCAACAGGACGGAAACAACTAGACTAAAAGGATATTACATTTACCATTACAACAGTAGGAGTAGTAGTAGTAGTAGTAGTAGTAGTAGTAGTAGTAGTAGTAGTTGTAGTAGTATTATAGTATTAGCAGTAGTAGTAGTACTTTAGTAGTAGTAGTAGTAGTAGTAGTAGTAGTAGTAGTAGTTGTAGTAGTACTGTAGTAGTAGTAGTCGTAGTAGTAGTTGTATTAGTACTATAGTACTAGCAGTAGTAGTAGTACTTTAGTAGTAGTAGTAGTAGTAGTAGTAGT
>JANIIK010001187.1:0-11157 GCA_027704905.1 Muraenolepis orangiensis
GGTCAACAAGGAACATGAGGTCAGACTGATTGAAACAGCTTCCAGGAAACCAGCCAAGGAGGAAACACCAATCAAACTTGAAGACATCTTTAAACCCTTACCTGGACAAGATCAACCAAGCAGAACCATAATGACAACTGGAGTGGCGGGCATTGGTAAAACCATCTTAACACACAAGTTCACTCTGGACTGGGCTGAAGGCAAAGCCAACCATGACATCCACTTCACGCTTCCCTTCACTTTCAGAGAGCTGAATTTACTGAAAGAGAAAGAGTTTAGCTTGATGGAACTTCTTCATCACTTCTTTATTCAAACCAAAGGAATCCTCAGATATGACCTGTTCCAAGTGGTCTTCATCTTGGACGGTCTGGATGAGTGTCGACTTCCTCTGAACTTCCAGAACAATCCGATCTGGACCGATGTCACAAAGTCGACCTCGGTGGACGTGCTGCTGACAAACCTAATCAGGGGCGACCTGCTTCCCTCCGCTCGCATCTGGATAACCACACGCCCTGCGGCAGCCAATCAGATCCCTGCAAAGTGTGTTGGCATGGTGACAGAGGTGAGAGGGTTCACCGACCCACAGAAGGATGAGTACTTCAGGAAGAGATTCAGAGAGAAGACTCTGGCCATTAAAATCATCTCCCACATCAAGACATCCCGAAGCCTCCACATCATGTGTCACATCCCAGTCTTCTGTTGGATCAGTGCTACAGTTCTGGAGGACTTCTTCAAAACAACCCAGACAGGAAAAGTGATGCCCAACACCGTGACTCAGATGTACATCCACTTCCTGAGGGTCCAGTCCATACAGGGGGACAGGAAGTACCATGGGAGTGCTGAAACAGATGCAGTCTGGAGTTCAGAGAGCAGGAAGATCATTGTTGCTCTGGGAAAACTGGCTTTTAACCAGCTGGAGAAAGGCAACCTGATATTCTACGAGGCAGACCTGGCAGAGTGTGACATGGATATCAGAGCAGCCTCAGTGTACTCAGGAGTGTTCACCCAGATCTTTAAAGAGGAGTGTGGGCTGTACCAGGACAAGGTGTTCTGCTTTGTCCATCTGAGCATCCAGGAATTTCTGGCTGCTCTTTATGTCTTCCTGTCCTTCATGGACACTGGTGTCAATCTGCTCTCAGATAAACATCGGCGAGGCAAGTGGTCTATTTTTGTTGGAAAGAAAACAGAGGTCAAACTCCTCTACTAGAGTGCTGTGGACAAGGCCTTACAGAGTGAGAACGGACACCTGGACTTGTTCCTCCGCTTCCTCCTGGGCCTCTCTCTGGAGACCAATCAGATTCTCCTTCCAGGTCTGCTGAGACAGACAGGAAGTGGCTCACAGACCAATGACCAAATTGTGTCTTATATCAAGAAGAAGATAAGTGGATATCTCTCTCCAGAGAGAAGCATCAATCTGTTCCACTGTCTGAATGAGCTGAACGACCGTTCTCTGGTGGAGGAGATCCAACAGTACCTGACATCAGGAAGTCTCACCACAGAAGATCTCTCTCCTGCTCAGTGGTCAGCTCTGGTCTTCATCTTACTGTCATCAGAAGAGGAGCTGGACGTGTTTGACCTGAAGAAATACTCTGCTTCAGAGGAGGGTCTTCTGAGGCTGCTGCCAGTGGTCAAAGCCTCCAAAACATCTCTGTAGGTTCACTAATAACATGTATTTTAATACACAATATACATTATACTAGAATATGAAAGTTAGAATAATATACAAAACATATATGTAGGTTCAGTAATAACATATATTACATTACAATAAACATTATACAAGAATATTAAAGTCATAATTAGATACAAAACAAATGTGTAGGTTCATTCATAACATGTATTACAATGTACATTATATAGTTGAATATTAAAGTTATATAATATTCAAAACATATGAGCTGGGAGCAGGCTATAGGAGGGAGCCTTACATAAAAGTACAATTTCAAGTTCTATAATATACAAAACATATCGGTAGGTTCAATAATAGCATGTATTACAATACACTATACATTATACTAGAATATTAATGTTATATAATATTCAAAACTAATTTTATTATTTCTAATATTTTATTTTCTAAACTACACAACATTTGGATTGTGAACCATTAGTAACAGCACCACTTCAGTTGGAAGTCCAGTAACAACTGGGTATTATACCAGGAAACACCACAACTGGGTTTTTCCCTGGCCTATTCATATTTGTGAATACTTGTTTTACAATTTGAATGAATTCTTTATAATACTGGACCAGGCTACCAATTCCACTCCACTATTGGCTGTTAAATCTTACCTACAGCGCTGTTATAATTTGCTAAACTTATATTTCTTATTCATAATGCTAGTAAAGACTGTGTTTTAATGGTGGTTTTAAGTGGTTTAAGTGGTTTTAATTATAATAAGCCCTTTCAACACAGTTCCTAACATGTTACTGTTGATGTTGTGTGAAGGCTGAATGGCTGTCGTCTGTCAGAGAGATGCTGTGAAGCTCTGGCCTCAGTTCTCAGCTCCAACTCCTCCAGTCTGAGAGAGCTGGACCTGAGTACCAACGACCTGCAGGATTCAGGAGTGAAGCTGCTCTCTGCTGGACTGAGGAGTCCACACTGTACACTGGAGACTCTCAGGTCAGTTGGACTCAATGAGCAAACACTTACAGCACAGGGTTTGATATCAGAAGACATTCAACTGATTCCATGCATTGAGGAGATCTTTAGAACCTGGTGACCATCTCCATCACTAAGGACCGCAACCACCCTGGGCTCCATCTCATCTCCCCCCTACCGTCCGGTTGCTGGTTCTGCAGCATCCGTACAAGGACTAGCAGGTTCAAGGAGAGTTAATATCCACAGTGACCTACTGAACTGCTAGGAGTGTTGCCACCGTCAAAACATTACACTATCATAACATTGTCATTAACATTACACTGATATGGAATCCACAGCCTTGGTTGACGCGCGCATGCGCTTTTCCGTAAGAAGACAGCAGAGATGATTTGTTTGGTTTGTAGAAAAGGGTATTTTATTGTTATTTACTTGAAGCTTGTTTAGCGTGGATGGGTTCTTACCATACGACGTGGAGGTGTGCTGGCTTATTCCCGTTGCATGGTGTCCTGGTTTCCTATTTCTAAAGTTCATAAATCCGTAGCGCTTGCGATGGTCAAAAACCGTCTGGGCCTTGCGTTTCCAGTGTGTGTTTTACTAGGGCACCGGCCTCATTGATAAAAGCGGGTTCACACGCTCAGGTGCTGCAATCACCGGTTCAAAAATGGGCTGGACCAGACACGCCTCCACGTTGTCGAAGCAACACGCATCCAAATCATAACAAATAAAAGGTGTTATCAATCAAGTTAATTACCGACCGTTTTCCAAACAATATTGCTTCATATATCAAACAAAATAAATAAATAAATAATAAGGACTGAATCTGGCTCCAACATTCCGGCCCCTAATTGTTCTGTAAGAGAATAGTACAATTACCAACTAAACCAGGAGGAGCCAAAACTAAACTCATTTCATATTCTAAATTACATTCCTTTTTTTATTATTATTTATTTTATTTATTTTTATTTTTATTTTTTAACAGTCCATGTCCCCCCAACGAGGGTTTAAAAAGTTCAGCTTTCAAAAAAGGCAAAGAAAAGCGCCTCACAGTCCACAAAGTGTGTAATGTGTGCGATGTCCGTGTGAGAGAGAGAGAGGGGGGGGGGGAAGAAAGAGAAGGGATATGGTGGGGGGGGGGCGGGAAGAGAGATAGGGGGGGGGGGTCTTCTTATGTTTTTGCCTCTAGGAGTAAGACAAGCTTCGTGATGGGCCTGATCAAGGTGTTGGTCTTGGTTTGCACCTCGACTTGTCTCACAAACCCTTTTTTGTCTGGCCGGGTTTGTGTGATTCGTCCCGTGATCCACGAGTTTCTAGGAGCAGAGTCGTCTATTATTAAGACAATATCACCGGCCGCCATGTTTCTCCTTTTCTTTGTCCACTTTTGCCTTTCTTGCAGTTCTGGCAGGTACTCTCTTGTCCACCGTTTCCAAAAAAGGTCTGCCATGTATTGCACTTGACGCCATCTCCTCTTGGCATAACAGTCATCTAGGCTGAATACTCCAGGTGGCAGTGAAGGCTTTTCTTTGAGGAGAAGGAGGTGATTTGGTGTGAGAGGTTCCAGATCCAGAGGGTCATTGGAGGCTTTAGAGATGGGCCGATCGTTAATTATGGCTTCCACTTCACATAAAAGTGTAGTCAATCCTTCCTCATCCAGAGTCTGTTCCCGTGTTAAAGCTCCAAGAATGCGTCTGACTGTTCTTATTTGTCTCTCCCATATTCCACCGTGGTGTGATCCGGCAGGTGGGTTGAATGTCCATGATATGCCTTTCTCAAGTAAGGTGGCATGAATCTTGAGATTGTCCAGATCTTGAATAGACTCTCGTAGCTCTCGTTCTGCCCTGATAAGATTGGTTCCATTATCGGATCTCATGGTCTTGACTGTGCCTCGTCTGGCTACAAATCTTCTTATTGCGTTAATGCATGAGTCTGTATTCAGTGTATGAGCAACTTCCAAGTGCACTGCTCGGATATTCAGGCACGTGAAGATCACGCCATACCGTTTCAACGTTGTTCTCCCTTCTAGTCTACGCCCACGTTTGTGAAAGGTGGTTTGTCAGGTAGCAGCCTGTCCTGGGGTAAGTCTGCCATGTATTGTGTACCTCTGACACCACTCGACCTCCTACAGTGGACACACTTTGCAATCACTGCCCTGACTGCAGAGTTGACCTTAGGTATCCAATACTTTTGCCTCAGGCGTGATAGTGTATGGTTCCGCCCGCTGTGTCCAACGGTTTCATGGACATGTCTGATGATTAATGTCGTTACGTGATGTTTTCTTGGCAGAATGGCGGGGTGCATTGCAGACTTGACCAATCTTCCACCAACCCTTATTAGCTCATCATGAAGAACTGGGGTAAGTTTATGGATGTGACTGTTCTTCTTCACAGGCGTTCTTTTCCTTAGTGACTCTAGTTCCTCTTTGTATTCTGTTGATTGACTAAATTGGATAATGGCGTTCGGCTTCCTGTAAGTCATCAACAGACAACAGAGCTTTGCAATTTCCTTTTTTCTTTTTCGGTGCACCTTTCATTTCCTTCTTTTCTTTGCAGGCCTTTTTTAGTGTTGCTTTAATCCTCAATATCCATGCTACGGCTTTTCTGAGACGATGCCACTCAGAATAGTAGGTGATTAATTTCATGACTGTATTCACGGACTCATCCACAGGAGCAACGTTCATAGTGAAGACCTTTACTTCCGGATCGTCCTGTGTCAATGTGCATTCTGGGCATTGTGGCCACTCCGTTTCTGGATGTTGCATGAATTCAGGACCTTGTATCCATGTCGAATTCAAGAAGCGAGCTGTTGATAAGCCTCTCGATGCGCAGTCAGCGGGATTCAGAGTGCCGTTGACATACCTCCACTGCGTAACATCAGATTCCGTACGGATGTTGCTCACTCTGTTGGCAACAAAGGTGTGATATCTTGAGGTTTCATTGTTCAGATACTTAAGCACAGATGTGCTATCTGTCCAATAGACTGATGGCATCAAAGGGAGTTCAAGTTCTGCCTGCAGAAAGGTATTCATTCGTACAGCCATTGCTGATGCTGTGAGCTCGAGCCTTGGGATGGTGATGGGTTTTAATGGTACCACCCTTGCTTTGCCCATGACAAACGCGCAGTGGACTTTGTGCTTTTTAGGGTGGTAAACCCCGTGGTGGGGAATATACCACGTCTTTCCAACCTTGGCTTCCTTTTGCTTGTTGTCAGATGTCGTTTGGAAAGCAAAACCTCTTTTCAGATTGTCAGCCATAAGTGTTCTATATTCCTCGTGAAATTGTGGGTTCTTTAACAGCTTTCGTTTCAAGTTGGTTGGGAACTCAGCTTTGTCCGTCCGTAAAGGCAATCCGATATTGTAATGCCCGTGTTGCAGCTTTACTGAGGTTGAGACCTTTCCCATGAATATATGGTCTTCTTGAGACATCTCTAGGCGCTCTCCATGCTGGCGCTCTGGGAAATCATATTTCGTCTGCTGTTGCAGCAATTCCTCAATCCTTACCAGCGAGATCCTGTTCGTTGTAATGATGTTCCCAGTGCCCTGTGTGAGTGGCCCATTGACTGTCCATCCGAGAGTGGTTTTAACAGCAAAAGGTCCTTTTCCCTGGCTGTTAATTATCATCCATGGCTCCAAAGCCTTTGGAACATTGTTGCCGATCAGCAGTCCGATTTCTGCTTTTATTCTAGGAAGTTTCACTTGGTGTAGATATGGCCATTGCTTTATATCCTCCTGGTCTGGGATATTTTCAGCTTTCACAGGGATCGCAGAGTGTGAGTAAACCTCAGGGAGTTCCAAATACTCATTGCTGTCAAGAGCACTGATTTCCAAGCCGGTTACCATTGATGTCTTTATGACCTGTTCCTCGTTCATAGTTCTTAACAAAATGGTAGTTCTGCTTCCTGTTGCCTGCAGCTGTCTGAGCAAGGACTCTGTGCAGAATGTTGCAGAACTTCCTGGATCCATAAAGGCGTATGTGAGAATAACCTTATCACTTTTCTTCATTTTGATTTTTACAGGAACTATGGCGAGTTTGCATTCTGATTTACCGGCCCCAGTTTCATTCCATACCTCGGCTTGATTTGTGTACACTGTCACGGCTGTATCTTTAGAGTTTTCATCCTTCTCTGTATTAGGATATTTTCTGTTGATATGCAGGATTGTGGGATGTTTGAGAGAACACACTTGACAGGTAAGTCTCTTTTGGCAACCTTTACTCATGTGACCCACTTCAAAACATCCAAAACACAATCCTTTTTTCTTCAAGAATTCCAGTTTTTCTTCATGCGTTTTCTTTTTCAGTTGTGAACATGAACTGAGCTCATGGTTTCCTTTGCAATGTAAACATTTGTTGGTTGTTTTCCTTGGTGCTTTATCCACACATTCAGTTACAGCCTGCTTGTAGAAGCTGCCTGTCACCTTTGCCACATTGGTAGCAAATCCACTGAATGCGCTCTTAGGCCTTCTGTCTTTAGAGGGAAAGGGCTTGCCTGGAGGTGATATGACGGACCTTCTTGTCTGTGTGGGATTTAAGCTTCCAAACAACGGATGTGATAGGATTCTGGAGTGATAGTTTATAAATTCCACCAGCTCTGGAAATTTTGGCCTTGTTCCATTACGATCCTGCAATTCACAAGCTTTGAATCTCCATCTTTCTTGTGTCTTGTAAGCTAATTTACTGAGAATAGCTCTCATGTTAGTTGGATGGTTCAATTCCTCTAAGTACTCAACGGAGCTCATGGCATTGAGACAACCATTGAGAAACACAGAGTAAGCCTGCAAGGCCTCTGCATCTTCAGCTTTGATTATTGGCCAGCTGAGCACTTTGTCCAAGTATGAAGTGGCAATCTTGTGTTCGTTACCGAAATTCTTCTTTAAAAGCTCCTTTGCTGTAGTGTAACCTCTGTCTGGATGCATGTATTGGCAACTGCACACCAGTTCCCTTGGCTGTCCTGATGTGAATTGCTCCAGGAAATACAGCATATCCTGGCGGTTCTCAGTTTTCCTCTCAATGCCATGTTCAAAGGCTCAAGTCAAGTCAAGTCAAGTCAAGTTTATTGTCACTTCACAGTTTACAGTTTAGTATAAAGCAGTGTTGTGAAATTCTTGTGTGCAATACCCGACGACAGACAGCAGTTATAAAATAAGATAAAATAAAAATAGATAAAAATAGAATAATAAATTGAATAAAGAATATAAAATAAAAATAAAAAATGCAATTTATAAAATGCAAAAATCAGCACAGAAAAGAGCAATATATATATATAAATCAATGTAATAAAAAATACATTGTTATATGTTATACACCCTTGTTCAGCAGCCTGATGGCCTGACTGTGGAAGCTATCTCTAAGCCTATTTGTACGACACTTAATACTGCGGTATCGCCTGCCTGACGGTAATAGTGAGTAGAGTTCGTGGCTGGGGTGGGCAATGTCTTTTATAATTCTTTTGGCCTTGGCCACGCACCGCTGGTTGTAAATGTCCAGGAGGAAGGGGAGCTCACCTCCAACGATATACTGGGCCGTCCGCACCACCCTTTGAAGCGCTCTGCGCTCGAGTGCCGTGCAGTTCCCGTACCAGGCGGTGATACACCCTGTCAGAACACTCTCGATGGTGCCGTTGTAGAATGTTCTCAGGATGCGGGGGCCCATGCTGAATTTCTTCAGACGCCTGAGAAAATACAGGCGTTGTTGGGCCCTTTTCACCACGTGTGTGGTGTGCGTGGACCATGTGAGGTCCTCGGAGATGTGCACGCCGAGGAACTTGAAGCTGCTGACCCTCTCTACTGCAACGCCGTCGATGGAGATAGGGCTGTGCTCTCCCCTCTGCCTCCTGAAGTCCACGATCAGCTCCTTGGTCTTCTTGATGTTGAGGGCGAGGCTGTTCTCCTGGCACCACTGCTCCAGCGATCCGACCTCCTCCCTGTAGGCTGTCTCGTCGTCGCCGGCGATCAGGCCCATCACTGTCGTGTCGTCAGCAAACTTGACGATGACATTGGAGCTGTGCATAGCCATGCAGTCGTGGGTGTAGAGGGAGTAGAGGAGAGGGCTCAGCACGCATCCCTGGGGGGCTCCCGTGTTGAGGGTCAGGGTCTTATAAAGAATTGGTATTCCAGAGGGTCTCCTTTAAAGACAGGGATAGTGATTGATGGCAAAGTGAATTGTCCTTGTTGCTTAATGAGAGTTTATGTTATCCTGTTTTGACCTTCCATTAGGTTCACCAGACTGTAGAATTCGTGCTTTTTACTTGTGTCCTGGGTATTTGTTGTAGGCCCTTTACTGTGTGGTTGTGTTGATGGTATCCTTTTACGCACAGATTCATATTCTGTGGGAGTTCCATGTGTTGCTCTTTCCACTGGTTCCTTGTGAGTGGGCCTTGTTCTGGCGGGAACATCATCCACGTTGGTGCGGTCCAAACCAGCTGACCATGACAGCTTTTCTGGTTGTTGTTCCGTTTCCTCTTCCATGTATCCTTCCAAGTATTCATTAATTCCATCCGATTGGTGCATTTCTTTAGGTACAATTTGTGTTAATTTGTGTGATATTTCGTATTCTTTGATAATGCGCAACCTTGCTTTGTTAGCAGCCATCTGAGTTTCCATCTCAAGCTTTTCCTTCTCGGCTTGGAGTTCCGCTTCTTTTCTATCAAGCTGTTGCTTCCTTTTAAGCCCTTCGGCCTTGACTGCTAGTTCAGCTTGTTCACTTTCCAGTTGCATTTTAAGAGATGCTATGGATGATCTTGAGGATTTTGATGAGCGTCTTGATCGCACATTGGAAACACTGTCCTTTGGAGCAATATCATCCACTGTAATTTCAATATTCCTTGTAGCATCATTATCAGTCGCCTTTTAACTTTGATCAATCCATTGTAATACACCGTCTTTGAATTCATCCACTGGTATTATTTTAGGGATGTACCACTCACTTTGATCAAGTTTAACATCATCCTCTGACATTAATGACAATAAAGTTTTGACAGAATAATTTACTTCATTCAGTTCTTGATATGCTTTGTTGAACTCGTTTTCCACTTTTGATTTAACAATTTCCACCTTGCATGTATGCTTCATTAAATCAGAGATTTAATTTTTCCTTCTGGTTAAAACACCCAATTTGGCGCTTCTAGATGCTTTCAATTCTTGTAATCTATTGGAATGTACAGGATCCATTTCGTCCCCCAAACGTTCCATTTTTCCTTGTTGTTCCTTTAATGTTAATGCGCAAGCATTACAAGCCGGGTTTTTGACGATATGGAATACACAGCCTTGGTTGAGGAAAATACACAGCCTTTTTAAGGAAACTTTAATTATTACCTTTGCTAAATATTTGTACATATATTAGACAGCTAACTGTTATCATTTAAATATCTATTTTTTACATTGACTACACTTCTCTTGTGCTCATTATTGAAGTAAAAGACTTGTGTTCTTTCAACACAGTTCCTAACATGTTCCTGTTGATGTTGTGTGAAGGCTGAATGGCTGTCATCTGTCAGAGAGATGCTGTGAAGCTCTGGCCTCAGTTCTCAGCTCCAACTCCTCCAGTCTGAGAGAGCTGGACCTGAGTACCAACGACCTGCAGGATTCAGGAGTGAAGCTGCTCTCTGCTGGACTGGGGAGTCCACACTGTACACTGGAGACTCTCAGGTCAGTTGGACTCAATGAGCAAACACTTACAGCACAGGGTTTGATATCAGAATACATTCAACTGATTCCATGCATTGAGGAGATCTTTAGAACCAGGTGACCATCTCCATCACTAAGGACCACAACCACACTGGGTACCATCTCTTCTCCCCTACAGTCTGGTCGCTGGTTCTGCAGCATCCGTATAAGGACTACTAGGTTTAAGGACAGTTTATATCCACAGGCAGTGACCTACTGAACTGCTAGGAGTGCTGCCACTATCATAACATTGTCATTAACATTACACTGTCATAACATGTCATTAACATTACACTATAATAACATTGTCATTAACATTACACTATCATAACATTGTCATTAACATTACACTATAATAACATTGTCATTAACATTACACTATAATAACATTGTCATTAACATTACATTATCATAACATGTCATTACCATTACACTATCATAACATTGTCATTAACTTTAAACTATCATAACATTGTCATTAACATGACACTATCATAACATTGTCATTAACATGACACTATCATAACATTGTCATTAACATTACACTGTCATAACATGTCATTAACATTACACTATAATAACATTGTCATTACCATTACACTATCATAACATTGTCATTAACATTACACTATCATAACATGTCATTAACATTACACTATCATAACATTGTCATTAACATTACACTATAATAACATTGTCATTAACATTACACTATCATAACATTGTCATTAACATTACACTATAATAACATTGTCATTAACATTACACTATCATAACATTGTCATTAACATTACAATATCATAACATGTCATTACCATTACACTATCATAACATTGTCATTAACTTTAAACTATCATAACATTGTCATTAACATGACACTATCATAACATTGTCATTAACA
>JANIIK010001188.1:0-5000 GCA_027704905.1 Muraenolepis orangiensis
AATGTTTAAATTTGACTTTCAGTTTAAGTTTCGGTGCGGCGAGGGACATTTGGTTCTTGCCTGGGCCGAGCGCCGTGGAGGCGGTCAACCGCGCGCCTAACTGGCCTGGAGCGGGTCGGAGCGGGCCGGCTCGGGCCCGGACCAACCGGCCGAGCGGGCCAAGGAGCGGCAGGGGCGGGCGGCTCGGGCCTGGACCCGAGGAGCGAGCAGTGAGTGTGAACATAAAGTCACTTGTGAATTAAATGCCCAGGCCAATGAGAAATCAGTGAAGAATTTTAACGGAGAAAATCAAGTTAATATTCATGAGGAAAGCTGCAATGACAGTGTTGGATGGGGCGTTTGAGGAGGCTTTGATGGCTGTGGACATGCAGGATTAAATTGGCATTTTAAATACGTGCATGGATTTCTCTGATTGAGGACAGTGAGTTGACGCCATCAAAGAAAGTCATGTAATTGTTTATCTTCTTTAGAAAATAAGTTTTTAGTTGGTAACTAAAGGTAATAGGGCAGTCCAAAACTGATGCTTTCTTTCCAGATTTGAAAGGTTTTCTCAGGTATGGTGGCACTGCTAAGAAAGCAGGAGGATGCGTTTATTCGGCTCAAAAAATTTGTAAGCAAAAGTGAGACTTCAACTAACAGGAGAAGATGGCTTTGCACAAAGTGTCGCTTCACACACTTTGTTGTATGGGTTTTTGTGGTAGTGATCATTTTTTTTCTCTTCAATGGGTGATCTCAAAATAGGTTCCTTAAATACGGAGCAAGAAGTGAGGAGAAAATAGCTTATTTATAAAACTGTACTGAGGATATTTCGTTTTTGGGAGGTGATTTTAATTGCACAGAGAATGCCAGTTTAGACAGGAACTACCTTGAGTCTCATCCTGCTTCTTTGGCTAGACTCAAACGTCTCATTAACACCTGAGTTGAGAGATGTCTGGATAGGCTTTAAAAAGGATGACAGGCAGTACACCTGGAGTCACTCTAAGGATAATCTGCTATAATTGGCCAGACTTGATTGCTTTTATTGTTTTAACTTTGGAATTAGTTTAAGTCGTCAAATAGATCCTGTTGGTTTTTCTGACCAATGCCTTGTTCAGTGTTCCTTTTGTATTCATAATATTAAGGTACATAGTGCATACTGGCTTTTTAATACTGGTCTGCTGCATGATCAATCCTTTAGAGATGCTTTTGGTTTTTTTATGGCTCTTATATAAAGAAACCAAAGCAACCAGTGGCGAAGCGTGTCTATCACAACCTTCTGTAGACCAGGAGTTCCCCAACTTTTCAGCCCGCGACCCCCAAAATAACAGACTGGGGACTGGCGACCCCCCCACTATCGCCGTCCGACGGGGTGGGGGGGGGGGGGGTATGTTGCGATCGTGAACATCGTGAAGTCCAACGGGGGGGGGGGTAATCGCTATCGCGAACATTGTGCGTGGCTTTTTTTCAATGATGATACTGTCGTGAATCTGGGAATCAGAATTCCTTTATTTGTCACTCACGTTATTATTAACAATAATAATAATAATAATGATAATAATAATAAAAATAATAATCGAGTATACTAAAAATAAACGGTGGTTTGGAGTGAACCACCAGATTCTCCTCTCCACCTTTGATGGGATGGGGCTCGGGCTCTGCTCTCTCCTTGTTTGCATCCTACCTGACGGGTCGCTCCTACTAGGTGGCACTGGGAGGGTCTGTGTCAGAACCATGCAGACTGACTACTGGGGTTCCACAAGGATCGCTTCTGGGTCCTCTTCTCTTCTCCCTCTACACAACGTCCCTTGGTCCTGTTATCCACTCCCATGACTTTTCCTACCACTGCAATGCTGATGACACCCAACTGGTCTTGTCGTTTCCCCCCTCGGACACGCAAGTGGAAACAAGCATTACCGCGTGCTTAGCAGACATCTCAAAGTGGATGTCGATGCACCACCTAAAGCTCAACCTGGAAAAGACTGAACAAGTGTTCTTCCCGGCAAAGGGCTGTCTGTACCGATACCTGGCTGTCATCATTGATGTACAAAGGGGAGTTTGGCAGGGTTGCGCTCTTTCCGGGATGTTGTACTCCCTTGCCATCGAGTCGCTGCTGCTTAAACTCAGGGGAGAACTCTCAGGTGTGGTTTTTCCAGGTTGTTTGACAGCTTTTAAAATGTTGGCGTATGCAGACGACATTCATGGTAGTAGGTCAACACTCAAAGGGATATTGACATTCTGAAAGAAAATGTATCTCTCTTCCATAAACTATCGTCTGCTACAGTGATCTGGTCTAAAAGCCAAGCTGTGGTGGTGGGGGATAAGTCTGGTCTAGATAGCTTAGTTCTTCCAGGGAAACTAATTTGGAAAAAAGGGGGTATAAAATCTTTGTTTCTAGCTGGAGAGTCTGTGGTGAAGAAGAATTGGGAGAATGCCTTAGAAAAAACAGAAGGCCGGCTAAAGAAGTGGAGATGGATTTTGCCAAACTTGTCTTATAGAGGGGGGACGCTGTAATGAATAATCCGGTGGCCTCTTCGTTATGGCACAGATTATGCTGTGTGGACCCCCCTTCAAACCTGCTCGCACGCATCCAAGCTGTCTTCGTAGATTTCTTTGGGACAAGATGCACTGGATTCCTCAGGCTGTTATTTTTCTTCCAAAGGAAGAACTGCAAGTGACTGCAATTAATTCAGAGACTTCTGTTTCGCCCTAAAGACTTGGTGTGGCCCACTGGCCCACTTACTTCTGCAACGGTTTGGAGTTATGGGACTGCATGACTCACGTTCCTAATGGATTTTAGAACTCTGACGTTTAAGACGTCTTTGCCTATTGACTTTGAGAGAACTGAACAAGATGTCTCCCTATACTGGTTGCTGCGAGAGCCTGTGGCATACAGAGGATGTTTGGACACCCCCTGCTGGGCAGAACCAGCAGTCATGGAAGTGTTCTGCAAAGCAAGGATACTAACCTTGGGATCGCTAGTGCACTGTGCTGGACCTGAATTGGACAATGCAGAGGCTCTAGCAGCAGCAGTGTCAAATCTGTGAGGTTCATCAGCAAGCTGCTGGATCACTGGAGACACTGTGTGACTGGTCATGAATGTCGCCTTCTAACTGAGCACTGTAACGGTTGGACTGTGCCTAATGTACTGGATCATTTTCCTTGGTTGGGCATTCGTCCCCATCTTGAAGGTTGTAGTGGGCCCCTTCTGGTTGGGATCGGTTGTTTAAGCTTGGAAGAGGTGAATGGCAAACAGCTTTACAGAATGATGGTACAGTGTCTCAATAGGAACAAGCCGAGCCTGCGGGTTGACACACCCTGGCGCACACCCTTGACACACCTTTGATTGACCTCGGTTGACACACCCTTCTGGGCTTGGGAGACGAAGTCCAACCTGCTTGGAGGGTTTTATGTTAGCCCCCTTTAACAAAGAGAGTAGCCGACTTATAGTGGAGAGTCTTACACGGGATAGTAGCAGTCAATGCTTTTATTGCTGTTATTAATCAAGGTGTAAGTGATAAATGTCCTTTTTGTATGCATAGGGAAACTGTATTCCACTGCTATCTACAGTGTTTGCGTCTGGCACCGCTGTTTATGTTTGTTCAGGAAGGTAGGCGAGGTTTTCTCCAAGAAAACTTATATTCTTGGTTTTAAAAACAAAAAGTTAGACAGAAATGTCAATAGTAAAATTTGATCTTGGGACAAGCCAAGATGGCTTGACAAGCCAGAGTACTATATAGGATTCTTGAGCCCATGTCTTTCTGCGTCGATGGTCTAGCCGCGTTAAGACCTACTGATCCTTTGGCTGCAGACTTTGTCATGAGCTCTGCAGACTTTGGACCGGCGTCGGTTGTCGGTTCACCTGACGGGTTCAGATCTCTCCTGGAGCTCTCCGGCAATGGGGCTGGAATCACGTCGGCCCTGTGACACTTGGATAGGTTTCCGTCAGGCTAGCCAGTACCGCAAACCCAAACCAGCCACCTGGAGCACCGGGTGGGGTGGGCCGCTTGACAATTGGCACAGACGTGACGCAATATAACTAAACGCAGCCCTGCTTGAACAACAAAATGATCGGTGTGTCTTCCTGGCCCAGGTGGTTGGGAGCTTTTGACCTCTCTCAGGGGTCTCTTCTCGATGGCCTCTCACAGGCCATCGAGAAGATTCCAGAACCAACGGACAATTCCGGGCCAACCTGCCGGTGGACGATGTTATGTTTTTTGTTTTTTGTTTTTTATAATATAACCTCATTTATCTTAATTTACCCGGAGGATTGAATCCTCTTTATTGGTCACATACATGTACACACAGTGAAATTTGTATCTCTGCATCAAACCCATCCTAGTATTAGGAGCAGTGGGCGGCTTTTGTATTAATAGCGCCCAGGGAGCAGTGTAGGTGTGTTTATCTGTGGTGGGGTCTGGTGCCTTGCTTAAGAGCACCTACCTCGGCAGTGCACAGGAGGCAAACTGGCACATTTTTCCCCAAGAACCAGTTCTGACTCTGTGTCTGTGTCCGTTTTTTCGGGGACTTGAACTGGTGACACTCCGGTTCCACAGTCAAGTCACATCAGACTGAGCTCGCCCCCCTCATACATAATGGCCAGCATGATGGGTAGACACTTGCAGAGCGCATAATAAACACGTAGTAAACACGTAGTGTGTGTTTGTATTTGTTTGTTCACGTGAATAAAGTGTGTAACATGAAATGGCTAAGGATAAACAGGAAAGTCAGTTTTTCTGTTGTTGTTCTGTGTGTGTGTGTGTGTGTGTGTGTGTGTGTGTGTGTGTGTGTGTGTGTGTGTGTGTGTGTGTGTGTGTGCGTGCGTGCGTGTGTGTATGAATTGATATATTATTAATATATAATAGTTCAGTCGATCTACTGTTGCACTGAAATAAGCCTAAGTGATTTTTTTTACACACACACACACACACACACACACACACACACACACACACACACTGTGTGCATATGTGTGCGTGTTAGTTTCTGTATGTAAGTGTATTTGTGTGTGTGTGTGTGTGTGT
>JANIIK010001188.1:15000-28843 GCA_027704905.1 Muraenolepis orangiensis
GGAGCGGCGTTGTCAGCCGGTTGCGGAGCGGCATCGTCAGCCGGGTGCGGAGCGACGTCGTCAGCCGGGTGCGGAGCGGTGTCCTCAAGCCGGGGCAGCGCGGTCGGTGGAGGAAAACCGAAAGTCATTCGAACTTTCGAAGCGGCCAACCACGCCCGAATATGCGCTATGTTGGCCTTTTCCTGGGCGACCCGGGTGATCCTCCACAAGTCGTAGTTGCCGGGGTCCATGGTTGGTGAGGTCGTTCTGTCACGAAGAGAGGGAGTGGGTTGGACCCCGAACGCAGACAACGGCACAGTGGAGCGATACGAACGGCTTTATTTACAAAGCACACAACACACAAAGTCACAAAAGGGTACACGGGGAGAACTACGTGAAAGTAGAGTAGGCAGGCGACCGGGGTGCGTACTATCTCTCCGATAGTCAGCAGCTGGGCGATCACAACAGACGGAAGAACGTGCAGTATACGTAACGACCTCACGCTGGGGTAAAGGATAGACAAAGTATATATACCCCAGGTGAGGTGATTAGCAATTAGACAAGGGGGGATATTGAGTCCAGGTGTGTGTGTGTGGCCAGCGCACGTGGCTAGGCCACGCCCCCTGCCAACCAACGTGATTGTTGACAGGGGTGTGTGCGCCACCAGCGCACGTGGCTAGGCCACGCCCCCTGCCAACCACCGTAACCGTGACAATATTGAATACAACAGTCTTCTAGAAAGTGTTAAAGAGAAAGTTCAAACATTTAAAACATTATATTGAATACAACAGTCTTCTAGAACGTGTTAAAGAGAAAGTTCAACCATTTAAAACATCATATTGAATACAACAGTCTTCTAGAACGTGTTAAAGAGAAAGTTCAACCATTTAAAACATCATATTGAATACAACAGTCTTCTAGAACGTGTTAAAGAGAAAGTTCAACCATTTAAAACATTATATTGAATACAACAGTCTTCTAGAACGTGTTAAAGAGAAAGTTCAACCATTTAAAACATCATATTGAATACAACAGTCTTCTAGAACGTGTTAAAGAGAAAGTTCAACCATTTAAAACATTATATTGAATACAACAGTCTTCTAGAACGTGTTAAAGAGAAAGTTCAAACATTTAAAACATTATATTGAATACAACAGTCTTCTAGAACGTGTTAAAGAGAAAGTTCAACCATTTAAAACATTATATTGCATGAAGCAGTTTTTGCGAACCTTTTAAAAAGAAAAGTTCATGAATTTTTAGCAGTCAAAAGTTGAACAGTCTTTAAATCCCTGGGGTCCATCCGTGACCCAGCGGTAGGACCCATGGTGGTAGATCACCTCCTCTGACCCCTGACCTCTGGAACTGCTCTCTGGCCATTTGGGGCCTTAAGGGAGAAACTCCCCCTCACCCCCCCCGTGTGTGTGTGTGTGTGTATAGTGTATACTGTGTGTGTGTGTGTGTGTGTGTGTGTGTGTGTGTGTGTGTGTGTGTGTGTGTGTGTGTGTGTGTGTGTGTGTGTGTGTGTGTGCGTGTGTGTGTGTGTATAGTGTACACTATGTGTGTGTGTGTGTGTGTGTGTATAGTGTATACTGTGTGTGTATAGTGTATACTATGTGTGTGTGTGTGTGTGTGTGTATAGTGTATACTGTGTGTGTATAGTGTATACTATGTGTGTATGTGTATAGTGTATACTATGTGTGTGTATAGTGTATACTATGTGTGTGTGTGTGTATAGTGTATACTATGTGTGTGTGTATAGTGTATACTATGTGTGTGTGTGTGTATAGTGTACACTATGTGTGTGTGTGTGTGTGTGTGTATAGTGTATACTGTGTGTGTATAGTGTATACTATGTGTGTATGTGTATAGTGTATACTATGTGTGTGTATAGTGTATACTATGTGTGTGTGTGTGTATAGTGTATACTATGTGTGTGTGTATAGTGTATACTATGTGTGTGTGTGTGTATAGTGTACACTATGTGTGTGTGTGTGTGTGTGTGTATAGTGTATACTGTGTGTGTATAGTGTATACTATGTGTGTATGTGTATAGTGTATACTATGTGTGTGTATAGTGTATACTATGTGTGTGTGTGTGTATAGTGTATACTATGTGTGTGTGTATAGTGTATACTATGTGTGTGTGTGTGTATAGTGTATACTATGTGTGTGTGTGTATAGTGTATACTATGTGTGTGTGTGTGTATAGTGTATACTATGTGTGTGTGTGTGTATAGTGTATACTATGTGTGTGTGTGTATAGTGTATACTATGTGTGTGTGTGTATAGTGTATACTATGTGTGTGTGTGTATAGTGTATACTATGTGTGTGTGTGTGTATAGTGTATACTATGTGTGTGTGTGTGTATAGTGTATACTATGTGTGTGTGTGTGTATAGTGTATACTATGTGTGTGTGTGTGTATAGTGTATACTATGTGTGTGTGTGTGTATAGTGTATACTATGTGTGTGTGTGTGTATAGTGTATACTGTGTGTGTGTGTGTGTGTATAGTGTATACTGTGTGTGTGTGTGTGTATAGTGTATACTATATGTGTGTGTGTGTATAGTGTATACTGTGTGTGTGTGTGTGTATAGTGTATACTATGTGTGTGTGTGTGTATAGTGTATACTGTGTGTGTGTGTGTGTGTATAGTGTATACTGTGTGTGTGTGTGTGTATAGTGTATACTATATGTGTGTGTGTGTATAGTGTATACTGTGTGTGTGTGTGTGTATAGTGTATACTGTGTGTGTGTGTGTGTGTATAGTGTATACTGTGTGTGTGTGTGTGTATAGTGTATACTATATGTGTGTGTGTGTATAGTGTATACTGTGTGTGTGTGTGTGTATAGTGTATACTATGTGTGTGTGTGTCAGGGTTTCCGTTAGCCGGTATTTACCGTTTTTTAGCGGGTAAAAAAAAAGAAAAAAGAAAAAGAAAAAGATGCTGCGGGTCAAAATGTCCGCTAACAATAATGCTCAAACTGACCTGAGATCAGCTTTACTACTGTGTGTGTGTGTGTGTGTGTGTGTGTGTGTGTGTGTGTGTGTGTGTGTGTGTGTGTGTGTGTGTGTGTGTGTGTGTGTGTGTGTGTGTGTGTGTGTGTGTTGCTACAACGGACACAGAGACACTGAGGAACCATCCCATAACCTAAACCCAGGCAGGAGGTCCTCCTGGGTGAATGTGGACTGGAAGGTGTGGATGAGTGTCAGTGTGTCTGAGGACCCTCCTCCATCTGGGGACACTCTGTAGAAGGAGAGAGAGCCAGCAGGTCGGTCCACATACACTCCTACTCTGTTAGAGGGGGGGAGACCTATGACTGTTACACTACCGTTGTACCGGACAGAGTAATGATCATCATAACAATAAAGACTCCAGGACTTGTTGTTGAATCCAAGCCAGCTGTCATCACCTCCTCCTCTCCTAGTGATTCCTCTGTATGTCACTCCTATATCAACACGTCCTTCCCTCTCCACCTCCCAGTAACAGCGGTCAGTCAGACTCTCTCTACACAACACCTGGTGACAGTAGTCAAATCTCTCTGGGTGATCAGGATACTTCTCCTCCTCTCTAACCCTCGTCACCTTCCTGTTGTCCTCAGACAGAGAGAGTCGTCTCCAGGCTGTGTTTGGGTCCAGTGTGAGTTCACACGCATCTGATGGAGAACAAGACATGATTAGTCTGCTGAACTGTTGTTGTTGTTCCTAGAAACTGAGGCCAGACTGTAGTTTGTGTTCTCCTGATGTTCTCAGTCCCTCAGCGTCACCACGGCGACGGCGTGGGCTGAAGGAACCGCGTCACACTTCATCGTAGCTAGGATTCTCATTCACGTGAAGCCTTGTTTTCAAACCTATTGAGTCCTGGTCTCATCTCTAGACCATTTAAACAACTGAACCAAAAGGACAGGCGGAGGCGGAGTCAACAGAAGCCCCGCCCTGATGGAGTTCAGCTCCGCCCACCGTTTAGCTCACCAGTTAACATGGAGGGGAAGAGGAGGGGCTTACCACATGGGCTCTGGGTGAGGATCAATATATTAGTAGAATCAGGAGGATTCTCTCCTATGGCTAACACAACTATAACAAGAATAATAATAATAATAATAATAGTAGTAATATGTATAAAAACATTAATAATAATTAAAATAATAATAATATTAGTATTATTTTAACATTTATATTAATAATATTAATAACTCATCCTAATGAATTATTAATTAATTAATTAAGTATTGTGTATATATATAATAATAATATGAATAATAATTGTATGTATAATCCTCATAATAATAATATTATTATTATTATTAATAATACTTATAGTTGAATTTATAATATTACTTTTATATATTATTATTTGAATTAATAATTATAAAATAATAATATTCATAATTATAATGCATTATAGTAATCATTATTCAAAACATTATTTAACCTATGAAATATGTGTTATTATTATTATATTATTAGAGTCTGAGACCTAGGTCGGCGAAGACCCTATTGAAATCGGTCCGATTATTTATTATTTTAGTATTTTGCGCGCACTTTTGACCCCCGCAACATATGTGAAAACTCACCAAATTTTCCACGCGTGTCAGAAGTGGCGCAACTTGAGATGTGTAATTGCTTCAGGAACTTTGCGTCAAAATTGCGTAGGCCACGCCCACTTCCGTTTTTAACGTTAACTCCCCAACACTTTAACTTTCACGTAAACGAACGAAACTCGCTACGCATATCTAGGGTGCGGAGACAAACAAAAAAACCTCTTGGAGGGGTATAAAATAACGTACAGGAAGTCGGCCATTTTGAATTTGGCGTCTGCCTCCGCACTTTAACGAACTCCTCCTAGGGACTTTATCCGACAGACTCCAAATTTGTCGGGTAGCGTCTCGAGACATGGGCGACCTAAAGTTATCACGTACATTTTTGGCAACGCATCCCTCGCCAAAAAACCCGGTGTTGTCGTAATTCAATGGAAAATCGTCCAAACGGCACCAGACTTCAGATGACAGTCAATGGTCCGGCCCTCAACACCTCAATATGACAATAGTGAGTTTTCCTCAAAAGCTGTTGCCTTGGCAACGCATCCCTCGCCATGGAACACGATGATGTCATAACTCAAACTGACATGCTCAGAACGCCACCAAACTTCACACGATGGTTAACACTGAGGCCCTGAACAGCTCTACATCAAATCCGATGTTACTTAATGTGGCGTTTCCATGACAACGCGCATCCCTCGCCATAAAACACGGTGTCGCTGTAACTCCAATGGACACGGTCCCATCGTCCCCCAATCTTCACTTTTATATCACTGGTCCATGCCTCAACAGCTCTACGTGAAATCGGAGATCTCACCATATGCAGTTTCCATGGCAACGCATCCCTCGCCAAAAAACCCGGTGTTGTCGTAATTCAATGGAAAATCGTCCAAACGGCACCACACTTCAGATGATGGCTAATGGTCAGGCCCTCAACCGCTCTACGCCAATTATGGGATGTCATCATATGCCGTTGCCATGGCGACAGATCCCTCGCCATGGAACAAGATGATGTCATAACTCAAACTGACATGCTCAGAACGCCACCAAACCTCACACGATGCTTAACACTGAGGCCCTGAACAGCTCTACATCAAATCCGATGTTACTTAATGTGGCGTTTCCATGGCAACGCGCATCGCCATAAAACACAGTGTCGCTGTAACTCCAATGGACACGGTCCCATCGTCCCCCAATCTTCACTTTTATATCACTGGTCCATGCCTCAACAGCTCTACGTGAAATCTGAGATGATTGGCGCCAAATTTCGCGTTCGCTCGATGCTAGGCGATCCCTCGCCATGGAACACGACGATGTCATAACTCAGACCCGCTCAACGCTGCTTGCAGCTTTAATTATTATTGTTATTATTATTATTATTATTCAATTGTCCTTATTTAAACATAAGGATGATGATAATCCTACGAATAACAGTAGTTGTTATAATATAATATTAAATACACACACTAATATTAAAGGGAAAGCTGCTCCGTTTGGGTCTCTAAACGTGTTGGTCAGCATTTCTGATGTTTTGGACTGAAATGTAGAAAGTTATCAAACGGGGACATGTTGTCTACTTCCAGATCAACCAGTTTTCACACAGTGGTTTTCTATTGGCTCCGCCCCCTGGCTCCAGTGAGGGGGGGTTGGACAGCGTTTGGCCACGCCCCTTAAACCTGCTCCTTTGGAACCCAAACTCTACATTTTTTATAAAACCTTTACGACTCTTTGGAAACTGGTAGGCAGACGGTCTGCTAAAACGGTTGATTACTTACCCTTTAATAATGTGAGGATTGTTATGGTCTAATAATAATAACAACACTACTAATAATCAATAATAATTCATTAATAAATAACCATGTATCAGTAATAATACCTGTTGTATTTTATAAAAGGAGGATTCATTGTGATGGTTAACAATATTATTAACAATATTAATATTGATAATCATTTCAATAATAATATTAATAAGTTACATCATGTATCTCATCAATATTAATATTGATGAGATACATCATGTATCTAATTAATATTATTATTGATAATATACATGATGTATCTAATGAATATTAATATTGATAAGATACATGATGGTTGACATGATGTATCTAATGAATATTAATATTGATGAGATACATGATGTATCTCATCAATATTAATATTGATGAGATACATGATGTATCTCATCAATATTAATATTGATAAGATCCATCATGTTCATTCCCAGCAGGACGTCACCTCCTGCTGTGTGGATGGACCTTCCATCTAAAGAGTGAGTGTGTGTTGTGATGACTCAAACTAAACAGACACTCACACTTCTTTAGAGCTGGTTTCAGCCTCCATCCTCCACCGTGCTCCACCCTGGGGGGAACAAAGAGAGAGCAGTTGAAACATTCACACTCATGATCTGCTGGATCATCACTTTGTACACAACATGAGTTACAGCCGCCTCGGTAAACCACTTCATCTAGCGGCCGGTTGAATTCTTGTAGGAGACACGGTCCCTGAGAGGTGAGCTGTCCTCTCCGTACCTGAGAGTGTCCAGTCTCCAGCGTGGATCCTCCAGTCCAGCAGAGAGCAGCGTAACTCCTGAGTCTCCTGGGTGATTGTAGCTCAGGTCCAGCTCTCTCAGACGGGAGGGGTTGGAGCTCAGAGCTGAGGCCAGAGAAGCACAGCCTTCCTGTGAGACCAGACAGCCAGACAACCTGCACACACACACACACACACACACACACACACACACCAGAATGAGTTATTCTAATGAATATCCTTTATTTAGATGTGTGAATTGTTACTTTTATGGCTGTAAACCAGTTGAATATCTTCTGATATCCAACCCTGTGCTGTAAGTGTTTGCTCATTGAGTCCAACTGACCTGAGAGTCTCCAGTGTACAGTGTGGACTCCCCAGTCCAGCAGAGAGCAGCTTCACTCCTGAATCCTGCAGGTCGTTGGTACTCAGGTCCAGCTCTCTCAGACTGGAGGAGTTGGAGCTGAGAACTGAGGCCAGAGCTTCACAGCATCTCTCTGACAGATGACAGCCATTCAGCCTTCACACAACATCAACAGGAACATGTTAGGAACTGGGTTGAAAGGGCTTATTAGAATTAAAACCACTTAAAACCACCATTAAAACTTTACAAACATTAAGAAATAAAAGTTTAACAAATTATAACCGCGCTGTAGGTAAAATTTAAAATTTAAATTTAACAGCCAATATTGGAGTGTAATTTGTAGCCTGGTCCAGTATTGTCCAGTATTCATTCAAATTGAAGAACAAGTATTCACAAATATGAATAGACTAGGGAAAAACCCAGTTGTGGTGTTTCCTGGTATAATACCCAGTTGTTACTGGACTTCCTACTGAAGTGGTGCTGTTACTAATGGTTCACAATCCAAATGTTGTGTACTTTAATACTTTAATATTCTCGTATGATGTATATTGTATCCTAGTACATGTTATTATTGAACCTACAGATATGTTTTGTATATTATTATAATTTTAATATTCCAGTATTATGTATATTGTATTGTACTACATGTTATTATTGAACCTACAGATATGTTTTGTATATTATTATAATTTTTATATTCTAGTTATGTATTATGTATATTGTATATTGTTATGTATATATTATGTATATTGTGGCTTAAAATACATGTGATTTGTGAACTTACAGAGATGTATTGTATATTTAAAATGTAACATACACCTTATATAATGATGGCAACAACATATTTAATAAATTACGTTATTCCTCTGAAATTAATAATTTAGGGGTCTTAACTTGTACTTTTATGGATATAAATCAAGATTCAAGAGATTGATTTTCCATTTGCAACAAGTACAATATAATGCTTACTCCCCATTCCCTCCTGCAGTATGAATTTATACTCAACTATATTATAAAAATACTATACACAATAAAATGACAATACAAATAACAATAAAGTGACTAATGGATGATATGTACATGTTTTGAATTGTACATAAAGCATATAAAAGCATTTTAAAGTGCCAGTAGTGCAGCAGCATCATGAATACAGTGCAGTGCAGTAACTGTGATGAGTCCAGAAAGTCCAGCAAATTAAGATAGTGTGATGTTAATGACATGTTATGATAGTGTAATGTTAATGACATGTTATGATAGAGTAATGTTAATGACATGTATGATAGTGTAATGTTAATGACATGTTATGATAGTGTAATGTTAATGACATGTTATGATAGTGTAATGTTAATGACATGTTATGATAGTGTAATGTTAATGACATGTTATGATAGTGTAATGTTAATGACAATGTTATGATAGTGTAATGTTAATGACATGTTATGATAGTGTAATATTAATGGCATGTTATGATAGTGTAATGTTAATGACATGTTATGATAGTGTAATGTTAATGACATGTTATGATAGTGTAATGTTAATGACACGTTATGATAGAGTAATGTTAATGACATGTTATGATAGTGTAATGTTAATGACATGTTATGATAGTGTAATGTTAATGACATGTTATGATAGTGTAATGTTAATGACAATGTTATGATAGTGTAATGTTAATGACATGTTATGATAGTGTAATGTTAATGACATGTTATGACAGTGTAATGTTAATGACATGTTATGACAGTGTAATGTTAATGACATGTTATGACAGTGTAATGTTATTGACACCTTATGATAGTGTAATGTTAATAATAATGTTATGATAGTGTAATGTTAATGACATGTTATGATAGTGTAATGTTAATAACAACGTTATGATAGTGTAATGTTAATGATAATGTTATGATAGTGTAATGTTAATGACAATGTTATGATAATGTAATGTTATGGATAATGTTATGATAGTGTAATGATAACGACAATGTTATGATAGTGTAATGTTAATGACAATGTTATGATAGTGTAATGTTAATGACATGTTATGACAGTGTATTGTTAGTTACAATGTTATGATAGTGTAATGTTAATGACAATGTTATTATAGTGGCAGCACTCCTAGCAGTTCAGTAAGTCACTGCCTGTGGATATAAACTATCCTTAAACCTGGTAGTCCTTGCTGTACGGATGCTGCAGAACCAGCAACCAGACGGTAGGGGGAGAAGAGATGGTGCCCAGGGTGGTTGTGGTCCTTAGTGATGGAGATGGTCACCAGGTTCTAAAGATCTCCTCAATGCATGGAATCAGTTGAATGTCTTCTGATATCCAACCCTGTGCTGTAAGTGTTTGCACATTGAGTCCAACTGACCTGAGAGTCTCCAGTGTACAGTGTGGACTCCCCAGTCCAGCAGAGAGCAGCTTCACTCCTGAATCCTGCAGGTCGTTGGTACTCAGGTCCAGCTCTCTCAGACTGGAGGAGTTGGAGCTGAGAACTGAGGCCAGAGCTTCACAGCATCTCTCTGACAGATGACAGCCATTCAGCCTTCACACAACATCAACAGGAACATGTTAGGAACTGGGTTGAAAGGGTTTATTAGAATTAAAACCACTTAAAACCACCATTAAAACACAGTCTTTACTAGCATTATGAGTAATAAATCTAAGTTTAACAAATGATAACAACGCTGTAGGTAAGATTTAACAGCCAATATTGTAGTGTAATTTGTAGCCTGGTCCAGTATTATCCAGTATTCATTCAAATTGAAGAACAAGTATTCACAAATATGAATAGGTTAGGGAAAAACCCAGTTGTGGTGTTTCCTGGTATAATACCCAGTTGTTACTGGACTTCCTACTGAAGTGGTGCTGTTACTAATGGTTCACAATACAAATGTAGTTTAGAAAATAAAATATTAAAATAGGCTCCCTCCTATAGCCTGCTCCCAGCTCATATGTTTTGAATATTGTTATGACTTTATTGACTTTTGGGCGGCAGTCTAGCTCAGGAGGTAGAGCGGTCGCCTCACAACCGGAAGGTTGCTGGTTCGATCCCCGGCTCCTCCTAGCAAAAACTGTGGAGGTGTCCTTGAGGAAGACCCTAACTGCTCCCTGGACGCTGTATGAATAGCTGCCCACTGCTCCTAATACTAGGATGGGTTAAATGCAGAGAACACGTTTCACTGTATGTCTTCATGTATGTGACCAATAAAGAGGATTCAATCCTCACGATTTGTTGTTGTTGTAATATTCTCGTATGATGTATATTGTATCCTAGTACATGTTATTATTGAACCTACAGGGATGTATTGTATATTAAGAATGTAACATACACCTTATACAATGATGGCAACATCTTAAATAAGTTACGTTATTCCTCTGAAATTAATAATTTAGGGGTCTTAACTTGTACTTTTATGGATATAAATCAAGATTCAAGAGATTGATTTGTCATTTGCAACAAGTACAATATAATGCTTACTCCCCATTCCCTCCTGCAGTATGAATTTATAAAACACTATACTATAAAAATACTATACTAAATAAAAATGACAATATAAATAACAATAAAGTGACTAAAGGATGATATGTACATGTGTTGAAATGTACATAAAGGATATAAAAGCATTTTAAAGTGCTAGTAGTGCAGCAGCATCATGAATACAGTGCAGTACAGTAACTGTAATGAGTCCAGAAAGTCCAGCAAAGTATGACAGAGTAATGTTAATGACATGTTATGATAGTGTAATGTTAATGACATGTTATGATAGTGTAATGTTAATGACATGTTATGATAGTGTAATGTTAATGACAATGTTATGATAGTGTAATGTTAATGACATGTTATGATAGTGTAATGTTAATGACAATGTTATGATAGTGTAATGTTAATGACATGTTATGATAGTGTAATGTTAATGACATGTTATGATAGTGTTATGTTAATGACATGTTATGATAGTGTAATGTTAATGACAATGTTATGATAGTGTAATGTTAATGACATTTTATGATAGTGTAATGTTAATGACATGTTATGACAGTGTAATGTTAGTTACAATGTTATGATAGTGTAATGTTAATGACAATGTTATGATAGTGTAATGTTAATGACAATGTTATTATAGTGGCAGCACTCCTAGCAGTTCAGTAAGTCACTGCCTGTGGATATAAACTATCCTTAAACCTGGTAGTCCTTGCTGTACGGATGCTGCAGAACCAGCGACCAGACGGTAGGGGGAGAAGAGATGGTGCCCAGGGTGGTTGTGGTCCTTAGTGATGGAGATGGTCACCTGGTTCTAAAGATCTCCTCAATGCATGGAATCAGTTGAATGTCTTCTGATATCAAACCCTGTGCTGTAAGTGTTTGCTCATTGAGTCCAACTGACCTGAGAGTCTCCAGTGTACAGTGTGGACTCCCCAGTCCAGCAGAGAGCAGCTTCACTCCTGAATCCTGCAGGTGGTTGGTACTCAGGTCCAGCTCTCTCAGACTGGAGGAGTTGGAGCTGAGAACTGAGGCCAGAGCTTCACAGCATCTCTCTGACAGATGACAGCCATTCAGCCTTCACAGAACATCAACAGGAACATGTTAGGAACTGTGTTGAAAGAATTAAAACCACTTAAAAACACTTAAACTCACCATTAAAACACAGTCTTTACTAGCATTATAAATAAGAAATATAAGTTTAACAAATTATAACAGCGATGTAGGTAAGATTTAACCAGCCAATTAAACAGCCAATATTGGAGTGTAATTTGTATCCTGGTCCAGCATTGTCCAGTATTCATTCAAATTGAAGAACAAGTATTCACAAATATGAATAGGCCAGGGAAAAACCCAGTTGTGGTGTTTCCTGGTATAATACCCAGTTGTTACTGGACTTCCTATTGAAGTGGTGCTGTTACTAATGGTTCACAATCCAAATGTTGTGTAGTTTAGAAAATAAAATATTATAAATAATACAATTTGTTTTGAATATTATATAACATTAATATTCTAGTATAATGTATAGTGTATTGTAATTCATGCTATTATTGAACCTACAGATATGTTTTGTACTTTTATGGAAGGCTCCCTCCTATAGCCTGCTCCCAGCTCATATGTTTAGAATATTATATAACTTTAATATTCAACTATATAATGTACATTGTTATACATCTTATGAATGAACCTACAAATTTGTTTTGTATTTAATTATGACTTTAATATTCTTGTATAATGTTTATTGTAATGTAATATATGTTATTATTGAACCTACATATATGTTTTGTATATTATTCAAACTTTCATATTCTAGTATAATGTAAATTGTGTATTGTAATACATGTTATTAGTGAACCTACAGAGATGTTTTGGAGGCTTTGACCACTGGCAGCAGCCTCAGAAGACCCTCCTCTGAAGCAGAGTATTTCTTCAGGTCAAACACGTCCAGCTCCTCTTCTGATGACAGTAAGATGAAGACCAGAGCTGACCACTGAGCAGGAGAGAGATCTTCTGTGGTGAGACTTCCTGATGTCAGGTACTGTTGGATCTCCTCCACCAGAGAACGGTCGTTCAGCTCATTCAGACAGTGGAACAGATTGATGCTTCTCTCTGGAGAGAGATCTCCACTTATCTTCTTCTTGATGTAAGACACTGTTTGCTTATTGGTCTGTGAGCTACTTCCTGTCTGTCTCAGCAGACCTGGTAGGATAATCTGATTGGTCTTCAGAGAGAGGCCCAGGAGGAAGCGGAGGAACAAGTCCAGGTGTCCTTTCTCACTCTGTAAGGCCTTGTCCACAGCACTCTGGTAGAGGAGTTGGACCTCTGTTTTCTTTCCAACAAGAATAGACCACTTGCCTTGTCGATGTTTATCTGACAGCAGATTGACACCAGTGTCCATGAAGGACAGGAAGACATAAAGAGCAGCCAGAAACTCCTGGATGCTCAGATGGACAAAGCAGAACACCTTGTCCTGGTACAGCCCACACTCCTCTTTAAAGATCTGGGTGAACACTCCTGAGTACACTGAGGCTGCTCTGATATCCATGTCACACTCTGCCAGGTCTGCTTCGTAGAAGATCAGGTTGCCTTTCTCCAGCTGGTTAAAAGCCAGTTTTCCCAGAGCAACAATGATCTGCCTGCTCTCTGAACTCCAGACTGCATCTGTTTCAGCTCTCCCATGGTACTTCCTGTCCCCCTGTATGGACTGAACCCTCAGGAAGTGGATGTACATCTGAGTCATGGTGTTGGGCATCTCTTCTCTTGTCTGGGTTATTTTGAAGAAGTCCTCCAGAACTGTAGCACTGATCCAACAGAAGACTGGGATGTGACACATGATGTGGAGGCTTCGTGATCTCTTGATGTGAGAGATGATTGTGCTGGCCAGAGTCTCCTCTCTGAATCTCTTCCTGAAGTACTCCTCCTTCTGTGGGTCGGTGAACCCTCTCACCTCTGTC
>JANIIK010001189.1:0-26870 GCA_027704905.1 Muraenolepis orangiensis
CAGGTCTCACCCCAAAGACAGCTCTCACCCCAAAGACAGGTCTCACCCCAAAGACAGGTCTCACCCCAAAGACAGGTCTCACCCCAAAGACAGCTCTCACCCCAAAGACAGGTCTCACCCCAAAGACAGGTCTCACCCCAAAGACAGCTCTCACCCCAAAGACAGCTCTCACCCCAAAGACAGGTCTCACCCCAAAGACAGCTCTCACCCCAAAGACAGGTCTCACCCCAAAGACAGCTCTCACCCCAAAGACAGCTCTCACCCCAAAGACAGCTCTCACCCCAAAGACAGGTCTCACCCCAAAGACAGGTCTCACCCCAAAGACAGGTCTCACCCCAAAGACAGCTCTCACCCCAAAGACAGGTCTCACCCCAAAGACAGGTCTCACCCCAAAGACAGGTCTCACCCCAAAGACAGCTCTCACCCCAAAGACAGCTCTCACCCCAAAGACAGCTCTCACCCCAAAGACAGCTCTCACCCCAAAGACAGGTCTCACCCCAAAGACAGGTCTCACCCCAAAGACAGGTCTCACCCCAAAGACAGGTCTCACCCCAAAGACAGGTCTCACCCCAAAGACAGGTCTCACCCCAAAGACAGGTCTCACCCCAAAGACAGCTCTCACCCCAAAGACAGGTCTCACCCCAAAGACAGGTCTCACCCAAAGACAGCCCCAACCATGGACTGTTTGCCCTCCTTCTCTCCGGGAGCGCTACAGGAACCTTTGTTCCAAGTCAAAGAATTAGAACAGCTTCTTCCCCTCAGCTGTCATCTCCCTGAACTCTGTACCACGAAGACAGCCCCACCCCCCTCTGAACTCTGTACCACAGCCCCCCCCCTCTGAACTCTGTACCACAGCCCCCCCCCTCTGATCTCTGTACCACAGCCCCCCCCCCCCCTCTGAACTCTGTACCACAGCCCCCCCCCCTCTGAACTCTGTACCACAGCCCCCCCCCTCTGAACTCTGTACCACAGCCCCCTCCCCCCCCTCTGAACTCTGTACCACAGCCCCCCCCCTCTGAACTCTGTACCACAGCCCCCCCCCTCTGAACTCTGTACCACAGCCCCCCCCCCCTCTGAACTCTGTACCACAGCCCCCCCCCTCTGAACTCTGTACCACAGCCCCCCCCCTCTGAACTCTGTACCACAGCCCCCCCCCCTCTGAACTCTGTACCACAGCCCCCCCCCCCTCTGAACTCTGTACCACAGCCCCCCCCCTCTGAACTCTGTACCACAGCCCCCCCCCTCTGAACTCTGTACCACAGCCCCCCCCCCTCTGAACTCTGTACCACAGCCCCCCCCCTCTGATCTCTGTACCACAGCCCCCCCCCCCTCTGAACTCTGTACCACAGCCCCCCCCCTCTGAACTCTGTACCACAGCCCCCCCCCCTCTGAACTCTGTACCACAGCCCCCCCCCCCTCTGAACTCTGTACCACAGCCCCCTCCCCCCCCCTCTGAACTCTGTACCACAGCCCCCCCCCCTCTGAACTCTGTACCACAGCCCCCCCCCTCTGAACTCTGTACCACAGCCCCCCCCCCTCTGAACTCTGTACAACAGCCCCCCCCCTCTGAACTCTGTACCACAGCCCCCCCCCCTCTGAACTCTGTACCACAGCCCCCCCCCCCCTCTGAACTCTGTACCACAGCCCCCCCCCTCTGAACTCTGTACCACAGCCCCCCCCCCTCTGAACTCTGTACCACAGCCCCCCCCCCCTCTGAACTCTGTACCACAGCCCCCCCCCCTCTGAACTCTGTACCACAGCCCCCCCCCCTCTGAACTCTGTACCACAGCCCCCCCCCCTCTGAACTCTGTACCACAGCCCCCCCCCCCCCTCTGAACTCTGTACCACAGTCCCCCCCCCTCTGAACTCTGTACCACAGCCCCCCCCCCTCTGAACTCTGTACCACAGCCCCCCCCCCTCTGAACTCTGTACCACAGCCCCCCCCCCCCTCTGAACTCTGTACCACAGCCCCCCCCCTCTGAACTCTGTACCACAGCCCCCCCCCCCTCTGAACTCTGTACCACAGCCCCCCCCCCTCTGAACTCTGTACCACAGCCCCCCCCCCTCTGAACTCTGTACCACAGCCCCCCCCCTCTGAACTCTGTACCACAGCCCCCCCCCCCCTCTGAACTCTGTACCACAGCCCCCCCCCTCTGAACTCTGTACCACAGCCCCCCCCTCTGAACTCTGTACCACAGCCCCCCCCCTCTGAACTCTGTACCACAGCCCCCCCCCTCTGAACTCTGTACCACAGCCCCCCCCCCTCTGAACTCTGTACCACAGCCCCCCCCCCTCTGAACTCTGTACCACAGCCCCCCCCCTCTGAACTCTGTACCACAGCCCCCCCCTCTGAACTCTGTACCACAGCCCCCCCCCCTCTGAACTCTGTACCACAGCCCCCCCCTCTGAACTCTGTACCACAGCCCCCCCCCCTCTGAACTCTGTACCACAGCCCCCCCCCTCTGAACTCTGTACCACAGCCCCCCCCCCTCTGAACTCTGTACCACAGCCCCCCCCCCTCTGAACTCTGTACCACAGCCCCCCCCCCTCTGAACTCTGTACCACACATGGATGTATCAAAGAAGTGGATCCAGTGCTGGAGGCCCCATTAATTCCTATGGAAGCAGCTCAGTGGCTCATGAAGCCCAAAAGTGTCTCATGGAGGATTCTGGAAGTTTTCTGTCGCCGTTGATTTTCCTTATATACTGGTTCTTTAAGCCACGCCCCTCCCACAATGCCTCTCGGCAGCTCGTTCACGTGAACAGCAGCAGTCCGCGTTCACATCCATGGTTCACGTAGCAGCGCTGAGCGTTCACATCCATGGTTCACGTAGCAGCGCTGAGCGTTCACATCCATGGTTCACGTAGCAGTACTGAGCGTTCACATCCGTGGTTCACGTAGCAGCGCTGAGCGTTCACATCCATGGTTCACCTAGCAGCGCTGAGCGTTCACATGCATGGTTCACGTAGCAGTACTGAGCGTTCACATGCATGGTTCACGTAGCAGTACTGAGCGTTCACATGCATGGTTCACGTAGCAGCGCTGAGCGTTCACATCCGTGGTTCACGTAGCAGCGCTGAGCGTTCACATCCATGGTTCACGTAGCAGCGCTGAGCGTTCACATCCATGGTTCACGTAGCAGCGCTGAGCGTTCACATCCATGGTTCACCGAGCAGTACTGAGCGTTCACATCCATGGTTCACGTAGCAGCGCTGAGCGTTCACATCCGTGGTTCACGTAGCAGCGCTGAGCGTTCACATCCATGGTTCACGTAGCAGCGCTGAGCGTTCACATCCGTGGTTCACGGAGCAGCGCTGAGCGTTCACATCCGTGGTTCACGGAGCAGCGCTGAGCGTTCACATCCATGGTTCACGTAGCAGCGCTGAGCGTTCACATCCGTGGTTCACGTAGCAGCGCTGAGCGTTCACATCCGTGGTTCACGTAGCAGCGCTGAGCGTTCACATCCATGGTTCACGTAGCAGCGCTGAGCGTTCACATCCATGGTTCACGTAGCAGCGCTGAGCGTTCACATCCATGGTTCACCTAGCAGCACTGAGCGTTCACATCCATGGTTCACGTAGCAGCACTGAGCGTTCACATCCGTGGTTCACGTAGCAGTGCTGAGCCTCTATTGGTCATGTCAATGCAACAGAGGTCAGTTAACATTGATAATAAAGCTTAATCTGACACAACGTTACACTTAAAACGGATAGATGCCGGTTTAATCTTTGAGAATGTATTTTGAAAGCTTGTTATATTATCAATGATGTGAAACATCTTTAATGAATGATTCTAATCATATTCATGTAGATGAATACATATTTCCCTCTGTAATTAGAAGACGATTTAGACTTCTGATTAGAAGTCTAAAGTAATATCAAATGGGAGTAAATTAATTAAATGACTTTCAACCACTGTGTAGGTCATACCTTTAATTTCCACAGTGGTGGAATGAGCTAGCGGCCGTCGTCATGACGACAGAGACGCTGGCCACGTTCCACAAGACTCCAAACCCACCTGCTGAGAGTCCACCTGGACTCTGCTCCACCAGCCCTCCCCTTTGATGACTATGGATTCATGTTGGCACTAACCAGCCCTCCCCTTTGATGACTATGGGTTCATGTTGGCACTAACCAGCCCTCCCCTTTGATGACTATGGATTCATGTTGGCACTAACCAGCCCTCCCCTTTGATGACTATGGGTTCATGTTGGCACTAACCAGCCCTCCCCTTTGATGACTATGGGTTCATGTTGGCTCTAACCAGCCCTCCCCTTTGATGACTATGGATTCATGTTGGCACTAACCAGCCCTCCCCTTTGATGACTATGGGTTCATGTTGGCACTAACCAGCCCTCCCCTTTGATGACTATGGGTTCATGTTGGCACTAACCAGCCCTCCCCTTTGATGACTATGGGTTCATGTTGGCACTAACCAGCCCTCCCTTTGATGACTATGGGTTCATGTTGGCTCTAACCAGCCCTCCCCTTTGATGACTATGGGTTCATGTTGGCTCTAACCAGCCTCCCCTTTGATGCTC
The DNA here is from genome assembly GCA_027704905.1 of Muraenolepis orangiensis. Classification (NCBI taxonomy): domain Eukaryota; kingdom Metazoa; phylum Chordata; class Actinopteri; order Gadiformes; family Muraenolepididae; genus Muraenolepis; species Muraenolepis orangiensis. The sequence continues at coordinate 4,541 of JANIIK010001189.1, forward strand.
TATGGGTTCATGTTGGCTCTAACCAGCCCTCCCCTTTGATGCTCTATGGGTTCATGTTGGCTCTAACCAGCCCTCCCCTTTGATGCTCTATGGGTTCATGTTGGCTCTAACCAGCCCTCCCCTTTGATGCTCTATGGGTTCATGTTGGCTCTAACCAGCCCTCCCCTTTGATGACTATGGGTTCATGTTGGCACTAACCAGCCCTCCCTTTGATGACTATGGGTTCATGTTGGCTCTAACCAGCCCTCCCCTTTGATGACTATGGGTTCATGTTGGCTCTAACCAGCCTCCCCTTTGATGCTCTATGGGTTCATGTTGGCTCTAACCAGCCCTCCCCTTTGATGCTCTATGGGTTCATGTTGGCTCTAACCAGCCCTCCCCTTTGATGCTCTATGGGTTCATGTTGGCTCTAACCAGCCCTCCCCTTTGATGCTCTATGGGTTCATGTTGGCTCTAACCAGCCCTCCCCTTTGATGCTCTATGGGTTCATGTTGGCTCTAACCAGCCCTCCCCTTTGATGACTATGGGTTCATGTTGGCTCTAACCAGCCCTCCCCTTTGATGACTATGGGTTCATGTTGGCACTAACCAGCCCTCCCTTTGATGACTATGGGTTCATGTTGGCTCTAACCAGCCCTCCCCTTTGATGACTATGGGTTCATGTTGGCTCTAACCAGCCTCCCCTTTGATGCTCTATGGGTTCATGTTGGCTCTAACCAGCCCTCCCCTTTGATGCTCTATGGGTTCATGTTGGCTCTAACCAGCCCTCCCCTTTGATGCTCTATGGGTTCATGTTGGCTCTAACCAGCCCTCCCCTTTGATGCTCTATGGGTTCATGTTGGCTCTAACCAGCCCTCCCCTTTGATGCTCTATGGGTTCATGTTGGCTCTAACCAGCCCTCCCCTTTGATGCTCTATGGGTTCATGTTGGCTCTAACCAGCCCTCCCCTTTGATGCTCTATGGGTTCATGTTGGCTCTAACCAGCCCTCCCCTTTGATGCTCTATGGGTTCATGTTGGCTCTAACCAGCCCTCCCCTTTGATGCTCTATGGGTTCATGTTGGCTCTAACCAGCCCTCCCCTTTGATGACTATGGGTTCATGTTGGCTCTAACCAGCCCTCCCCTTTGATGACTATGGGTTCATGTTGGCTCTAACCAGCCCTCCCCTTTGATGCTCTATGGGTTCATGTTGGCTCTAACCAGCCCTCCCCTTTGATGCTCTATGGGTTCATGTTGGCTCTCCATCCTTGTGCTTTAGGACTTGGTAAGTCCTTGTGCTCTGCTTTTATGCTCTTTGTACTTGTAGTGCTTATAAGCGCTTTGTTTTTAACATATTGTCCCTTCATGTTGTTAATGCACTTTATGACATTATGCATCCTAGTAGCTGGGAGATGTTCTCTATTGGCCTGCTATTGGGAATGCTGGGAACTTGTTCTACTCTTTATTTCCCACAGAAATAGATTGTTGTCTCTTTCAAATTACTTCTTGTAAGTCACTTTGGATAAAAGCAAATGTAAAATGTATTAAATGTATTATTTATCACCGTGCATGGAAAGGTATCATTATAGATTATACATTATTATTATAGGTTATTGTTATATTTGTTATAAAGTAAATGACAACAACGATATTACAACATTAAACTATTGGGCTAAAACCATGGATGTATCAATGAGACACATAAACCAACACATCTTAATCAGGATCGGAGAAATAACAAATAAACCGATTCAAAAGGAGCTCCATGGATGTAGAGATGTTCCACTGTGGCTTTGACCTGCATGATAGTCGTAAATAGTGAATAGTAAATGACATACATGTAGTTTGTGTTACTGTTTTGTAACGGAGACTTTAATTAATGTTTATTCAAGATTCAAGATTCAAGATAACTTTATTAATCCCGAGGGAAATTAAGGTGCAACAGTTGACACAGGGGGAATAAATGCACACAAAATATACTAATACCTAAAACTAAAACTAAATAACAACTAACTAAACAAAACTAGTATAAACAAGATATAACTAAAATAACTCTAAATGAATCTAAATGTATTGATAGATGAATAGATGAATTGCACAATTTACAGTATTATTACAGTAATACGTAGGTATATACAATACACAACAATACGTATAGTGCAAATTGGCAGTAATAAAATACTAATAAATAACTCAGATGAATACTGAAAAAGTGACATGTGAAAAGTGAAAAGTGAAAAGTAAAATAAATTGCATAAATATTATTATTAATAATAATAATAATAAATATTATTGCATTAACTTTATGTATTCAAACATTCACAATAAAGGATTTATGTTTATTGCATTCACTTATATCAATAACTTATAGCCAATATCTGCAATATATCCATGATTGGATGTTAATCCATCCATGAAACAGACAGCAGGAAGCCTGGAGAACAGGATTTGTGACATGAACGCGCTAGCCGCGCAGTCCTTAGCGTTCTCCTGGGTGTAGTAACCCCAGGTGGCCAGAAGGGGGAGCCAGAGGAGCGTGGCTGGAGAGGAGAGTGGTGTGATGCTGGAATCACAACGCATTTATACAATTACACACACACACACACACACACACACACACACACACACACACACACACACACACATACAGTATACACACACACACACACACACACACACACACACACACACACACACACACACACACACACACACACACACACACACACACACACACACACACACACACACACACACACAAACACACATACTTACATGCACATGCACATAGAAATACAGATACATGCATATACAGTGTACAGACACACACACAAATGGAAAGGCACATGTTTATATACATATACACACACATGTGCATATAGAAGTATACACATACACACACATAGAAGTATACTCACACACACCCACACACACACAAACACATATATAGAAAAACACACACACAAGCGTGCATGCACACACACACACACACACACATAGAAATACACAAACGCATGTATAGAAACACACACATATACATATACATATACACACACACACATAGAAATACACAAACGCATGTATAGAAACACACACATATACATATACAGTACATATTGCTCTTTTTCTGTGCTGATATATTGCATTTTATGAATTGCATTTTTATTTTTATATATTTAAATTTACACAGTTTGTACTTTTATTACTTATTTTATTCTATTCTGTTTTTATTCTATCTTATTTTTATAACTGCTGTCTGTTGTCGGGTTTTGCACATAATATTTACACTCACTGCTTTATACTTGTGTAAACTGTGAAGTGACAATAAACTGGACTTGACTTGACCAGACGTGTAGCGGACTGTGTAGCTGGAAGGCTGGAGACGTAGACTCAACCTTCTATTAGAGCGGGTGGCTTGGACTTGGGGTTCATGGAAGTCCATTCCAAAGGTTGGTGATCACTAACAAGGGTGAAAGGTGCTCCGTAAATGTACATGTGGAAATGTTCACAGCCCCACGCAATGGAAAGAGCCTCAGGTTCTGTTTGTGAGTGTGTTTGTTCAATGGCAGACAGCGCTCTACTGGCAGAGCTCATCACGCTAGGGGGCCCTGGGGCCATTCCTTTGTGCCAACACGGCCCAAGACCTACATGCCTCAACGTGTGTGTGTGTGTGTGTGTGTGTGTGTGTGTGTGTGTGTGTGTGTGTGTGTGTGTGTGTGTGTGTGTGTGTGTGTGTGTGTGTGTGTGTGTGTGTGTGTGTGTGTGTGTGTGTGTGTGTGTGTGTGTGTGTGTGTGTGGTGTGTGTGTGTGTGTGTGTGTGTGTGTGTGTGTGTGTGTGTGTGTGTGTGTGTGTGTGTGTGTGTGTGTGTGTGTGCCTGCCTGCCTGCCTGCCTCCTGCCTGCCTGCCTGCCTGCCTGCCTGCCTGCCTGCCTGCCTGCCTGCCTGCCTGCCTGCCTGCCTGCCTGCCTGCCTGCCTGCCTGCCTGCCTGCCTGCCTGCCTGCCTGCCTGCCTGCCTGCCTGCCTGCCTGCCTGCCTGCCTGCCTGCCTGCCTGCCTGCCTGCCTGCCTGCCTGCCTGCCTGCCTGCCTGCCTGCCTGCCTGCCTGCCTGCCTGCCTGCCTGCCTGCCTGCCTGCCTGCCTGCCTGCCTGCCTGCCTGCCTGCCTGCCTGCCTGCCTGCCTGCCTGCCTGCCTGCCTGCCTGCCTGCCTGCCTGCCTGCCTGCCTGCCTGCCTGCCTGCCTGCCTGCCTGCCTGCCTGCCTGCCTGCCTGCCTGCCTGCCTGCCTGCCTGCCTGCCTGCCTGCCTGCCTGCCTGCCTGCCTGCCTGCCTGCCTGCCTGCCTGCCTGCCTGCCTGCCTGCCTGCCTGCCTGCCTGCCTGCCTGCCTCCTGCCTGCCTGCCTGCCTGCCTGCCTGCCTGCCTGCCTGCCTGCCTGCCTGCCTGCCTGCCTGCCTGCCTGCCTGCCTGCCTGCCTGCCTGCCTGCCTGCCTGCCTGCCTGCCTGCCTGCCTGCCTGCCTGCCTGCCTGCCTGCCTGCCTGCCTGCCTGCCTGCCTGCCTGCCTGCCTGCCTGCCTGCCTGCCTGCCTGCCTGCCTGCCTGCCTGCCTGCCTGCCTGCCTGCCTGCCTGCCTGCCTGCCTGCTCCTGCCTGCCTGCCTGCCTGCCTGCCTGCCTGCCTGCCTGCCTGCCTGCCTGCCTGCCTGCCTGCCTGCCTGCCTGCCTGCCTGCCTGCCTGCCTGCCTGCCTGCCTGCCTGCCTGCCTGCCTGCCTGCCTGCCTGCCTGCCTGCCTGCCTGCCTGCCTGCCTGCCTGCCTGCCTGCCTGCCTGCCTGCCTGCCTGCCTGCCTGCCTGCCTGCCTGCCTGCCTGCCTGCCTGCCTGCCTGCCTGCCTGCCTGTCTGTCTGTCTGTCTGTCTGTCTGTAAAGGGTGGAACCCAAAACAAACCAGGAAACAACACAAGAAGAATCCAACCCAACAAGACTGAACCATTTCAGAGAGATGAATGATAACCTTGTCTATTATATAACTATAACCCATTATAAACATAACCTTGTCTATTATATAACTATAACCCATTACAAACATGATAACCTTGTCTAAAATAGAAACATAACCCATTAAAAATCATGTCATCACATTAATTATACTGTTTATTGTCAGTTTTCTACTCAATACTTGAATGCTATAAAATAAACAATAATAATAAAGTTTCAGTCATGAACCTTTTGATGACATAATAATCAATAGTCTTTATGTGTCAAAGTCTGTGCTTCTGAATAATGAATGACATCATGTTACAATGTTTGTACACTTTGACACACACAGACGGTGTGTATCTGAGCTTCTAGTCATCAGAGCTCTCTGTCTGTGGTTCATATTTTAATAAAGTTATTATTGTGTATGACTGAGTGAAGTCCTGGAACAGCCTAGAAGAGGTTGAACTGGACCAACTGGTTGGTTCACTCTATCTTACTGCCTTGATACCGAGTCGGACGCTTCAGTGTTGATCACTGTATTACAGCAGGAAGACGACTAAGGTACGGTAGTCAACTCTGATCTGTGATATATCATACATATATATCACTAATATATCATCATATATCACTTTATTACAGCAGGAAGACGACTAAGGTACTGTAGTCAACTCTGATCTGTGATATATCATACATATATATCACTAATATATCATCATATATCACTTTATTACAGCAGGAAGAAGACTGTAGTCAATTCTGATCCCTGATGTATTATAAATCGATCTATATAAATATGTATCACTTGTATCACGTGTATAATATCAATAGGTTGATTAAACTGTTTAACACATTATTAAATATGTTATTTAAATGTTATGTTTACTACTTAAAACCTCTCACTGTTATATGAAGTTAATCAGTCACACTGCTTATTAAACTAATATTTTACTATTTATTACTTAGAAGGAGCAGGTAGGGGTCAGAGGTCATTAAGGAGCAGGTAGGGGTTAGAGGTCATTAAGGACCTTTACCTCATTATAGTCCTCAGGGTTAACCTGAAGTGACTCACTAACCCCACATCCTGCTTGGTAGTATAGTCCTCAGGGTTAACCTGAAGTGACTCACTAACCCCACATCCTGCTTGGTAGTATAGTCCTCAGGGTTAACCTGAAGTGACTCACTAACCCCACATCCTGCTTGGTAGTATAGTCCTCAGGGTTAACCTGAAGTGACTCACTAACCCCACATCCTGCTTGGTAGTATAGTCCTCAGGGTTAACCTGAAGTGACTCACTAACCCCACATCCTGCTTGGTAGTATAGTCCTCAGGGTTAACCTGAAGTGACTCACTAACCCCACATCCTGCTTGGTAGTATAGTCCTCAGGGTTAACCTGAAGTGACTCACTAACCCCACATCCTGCTTGGTAGTATAGTCCTCAGGGTTAACCTGAAGTGACTCACTAACCCCACATCCTGCTTGGTAGTATAGTCCTCAGGGTTAACCTGAAGTGACTCACTAACCCCACATCCTGCTTGGTAGTATAGTCCTCAGGGTTCACCTGAAGTGACTCACTAACCCCACATCCTGCTTGGTAGTATAGTCCTCAGGGTTAACCTGAAGTGACTCACTAACCCCACATCCTGCTTGGTAGTATAGTCCTCAGGGTTAACCTGAAGTGACTCACTAACCCCACATCCTGCTTGGTAGTATAGTCCTCAGGGTTAACCTGAAGTGACTCACTAACCCCACATCCTGCTTGGTAGTATAGTCCTCAGGGTTAACCTGAAGTGACTCACTAACCCCACATCCTGCTTGGTAGTATAGTCCTCAGGGTTAACCTGAAGTGACTCACTAACCCCACATCCTGCTTGGTAGTATAGTCCTCAGGGTTAACCTGAAGTGACTCACTAACCCCACATCCTGCTTGGTAGTATAGTCCTCAGGGTTAACCTGAAGTGACTCACTAACCCCACATCCTGCTTGGTAGTATAGTCCTCAGGGAAGCAGCATGTGAGGCTCACAGCAGGAGTCACCGTGATAACTGAACTGAGATCAGTCTAAGCTTGGTATCTGAAACTGAAGATTCTGCTATTCCCTGAATTCTGTCTTAACATCTCCGGTTAACCTGCAAATCCAGCTTCTTGAAATCGGCTGGGGTCTCCGGTCTACTATGAATGAGGAGAGAGAGGAGGGGGATCCTACCTCTAAAAGCTCTCTGTCTGGGGAACATGGCCTCCAGAGCAGAGCTAACAGGTGAGAAGAGGATCTCTAAGTGTCTGTGACTGTGGTCCATCTCAGAGCTCAGCAGTGATGTATCAGGACACCATCGTTAGTGTCAGTAAAAGCTGTGTGTGTGTTGTGTTGAAGCCCAGAGCAGAAGGAGAGAGCAGACTCCCCTGGACCCAGCTGTGTCTCCATGAAGAGTGACTGGTCTATGGATCATCCTACTCAGTTTAAAGATGGGAATCAGTCTATTGAGAAGAGGTGAGGGTTGATCAGATTATAACAATTCAGCATCTATTGAACATCCATAAATCCTGACTCTTGTTGTTCTAGAAGGATACAGGAGAGAGCAGACTCCCCTGGACCCAGCTGTGTCTCCATGAAGAGTGACTGGTCTATGGATCATCCTGTTCAGTTTAAAGATGGGAATCAGTCTATTGAGAAGAGGTGAGGGTTGATCAGATTATAACAATTCAGCATCTATTGAACATCCGTAAATCCTGGCTCTTGTTGTTCTAGAAGGTTACAGGAGAGAGCAGACTCCCCTGGACCCAGCTGTGTCTCCATGAAGAGTGGACTGGTCTATGGATCCACCTTGTACTTTAAAGATGGGAATCAGTCTATTGAGAAGAGGTGAGGGTTGATCAGATTATAACAATTCAGCATCTATTGAACATCCATAAATCCTGACTCTTGTTGTTCTAGAAGGATACAGGAGAGAGCAGACTCCCCTGGACCCAGCTGTGTCTCCATGAAGAGTGACCGGTCTATGGATACACCTCGTACCTTTAAAGATGGACGCCCCTCCAGAGAGGAGAGGTAGGAGCTTCAAAAATACTGTGTGTGTGTGTGTGTGTGTGTGTGTGTGTGTGTGTGTGTGTGTGTGTGTGTGTGTGTGTGTGTGTGTGTGTGTGTGTGTGTGTGTGTGTGTGTGTGTGTGTGTGTGTGTGTGTGTGTGTGTGTGTGTGTGTGTGTGTGTGTGTGTGTGTGTGTGTGTGTGTGTGTGTGTGTGTGTGTGTGTGTGTGTGTGTGTGTGTGTGTGTGTGTGTGTGATGTATCAGGACACCATCGCTAGTGTTAGTAAAAGCTGTGTGTGTGTTGTGTTGAAGACCAGAGCAGAAGGAGAGAGCAGACTCCCCTGGACCCAGCTGTGTCTCCATGAAGAGTGACCGGTCTATGGATCTTCCTTCTCAGTTTAAAGATGGGAATCAGTCAATTAAGAAGAGGTGAAGATTCATCTGAGATTATTAATATACAGTATATATTGAACACATCCATAGATAGAGAGGAGAGGGAGGAGTTTCAAACAGGTGATGAAAACTGACCACTTGGTTTCTACCAGACTCTGCTAATACTGACTTTTTGACTTCAGGAGAAATATAAATATACTTAGTGTGGTGTGTGTGTGGTGTGTGGTGTAGTGGTGTTGGTGTGTGTGTTCTCCACAGTCGACACCAGGAGAGGTCAAAGGTTACCAGTGCTCGGTCTGTACAGCAGCATCAAACAGAGCTGATCAAGGTGTGTAAAAGTCCAACAAGACATTAGCCTTCAGCTCTACATGAACATTAAAAGCATCTCTTGTGGTGCTCAGAGTCTCCAGGCTTCCCTCTTTAGACCAGACGTGAATCAAGGACAGATGCTTCTGATGTCCTCAGCTCACAGGAAAGTTCTCATTCATGTTCTGTTCCAGAGGGCTGAGGAGAACGCACACGTTTTTCTAGACCAAGAGCTGAAGAAGCTCTGGAGGGTTCTCTTCCCACATGACCCACAAGGCTCAGAGAGTCAGAGGGAGGAGGAGGAGGAGGAGGTGGATGATAAGAACGAGGAGCAGAGGAGGCGCGCCATAGAGGGAGTGACAGACATCACACTGCTCTGCCTTATGGAGATGAACCAGGAGGAACTGGCCCACACACTGAGGAGTGGTAAGAGACTCTTATTTAGAAAACATAGAAGAGACTCTTATTTAGAAAACATAGAAGAGACTCTTATTTAGAAATCATAGAGGAGACTCTTATTTAGAAAACATAGAAGAGACTCTTATTTAGAAAACATAGAAGAGACTCTTATTTAGAAAACATAGAAGAGACTCTTATTTAGAAAACATAGAAGAGACTCTTATTTAGAAAACATAGAAGAGACTCTTATTTAGAAAACATAGAAGAAACTCTTATTTAGAAAACATAGAAGAGACTCTTATTTAGAAAACATAGAAGACACTCTTATTTAGAAAACATAGAAGAGACTCTTATTTTGAAAACATAGAAGAGACTCTTATTTTGAAAACATAGAGAATCTTATTTTGAAAACAGAAGAGACTCAAACAGAGACTTGTTTAAAATATTTCTACATTTCTATCTTTTCCAGATAAATCTCCTCTTGGAGGTCAAATGGTTTGATCCAGATATGTAGGGTTATTGTAGGGGCTTTCAGCTTTAGTGGTTTAATCTAGATATTTAGGGTTATTGTTATATATTATATATATATATATATATATATATTATTGTGGGTCTATTAGGTTAAAGAATGTATATTGTCACAATATACTGCAGATCAACAGCCTGTCAACATACCTGAGGAGATGCAACACTATCTTGTTATATCAGCATATCAAGTCAGTAATAGTAATAGTATAGTAATAGTTAATTATAATGTAGTATAATACTGTCATCACACCAATCATATTGTTGTGTCAATATCACGTATAAGACCTGTCTTCTGGGTTCTCTCATTTAGGAACTACTGCAGTCGAGTGCCAACATAACATCAAGTCTCATCTGATGCAGAAGTTCAGGCGTGTGTTTGAGGGAATCGCTAAAGCAGGACAGTCAACATATCTGAATGACTTCTACACAGAGCTCTTCATCACAGAGGGAGTCAGTGGAGAGGTCAACAAGGAACATGAGGTCAGACTGATTGAAACAGCTTCCAGGAAACCAGCCAAGGAGGAAACACCAATCAAATGTGAAGACATCTTTAAACCCTTACCTGGACAAGATCAACCAAGCAGAACCATAATGACAACTGGAGTGGCGGGCATTGGTAAAACCGTCTTAACACACAAGTTCACTCTGGACTGGGCTGAAGGCAAAGCCAACCAGGACATCCACTTCACACTTCCCTTCACTTTCAGAGAGCTGAATTTACTAAAAGAGAAAGAGTTTAGCTTGATGGAACTTCTTCATCACTTCTTTATTCAAATCAAAGGAATCCGCAGATACGACCGGTTCCAAGTGGTCTTCATCTTGGACGGTCTGGATGAGTGTCGACTGCCTCTGGACTTCCAGAACAATCCGATCTGGACCGATGTCTTAAAGTCGACCTCGGTGGACGTGCTGCTGACAAACCTCATCAGGGGCAACCTGCTTCCCTCCGCTCGCATCTGGATAACCACACGCCCTGCGGCAGCCAATCAGATCCCTGCTGAGTGTGTTGGCATGGTGACAGAGGTGAGAGGGTTCACCGACCCACAGAAGGAGGAGTACTTCAGGAAGAGATTCAGAGAGGAGACTCTGGCCAGCACAATCATCTCCCACATCAAGACATCACAAAGCCTCCACATCATGTGTCACATCCCAGTCTTCTGTTGGATCAGTGCTACAGTTCTGGAGGACATCTTCAAAACAACCCAGACAGGAGAAGAGATGCCCCACACCGTGACTCAGATGTACATCCACTTCCTGAGGGTTCAGTCCATACAGGGGGACAGGAAGTACCATGGGAGAGCTGAAACAGATGCAGTCTGGAGTTCAGAGAGCAGGAAGATCATTGTTGCTCTGGGAAAACTGGCTTTTAACCAGCTGGAGAAAGGCAACCTGATCTTCTACGAGGCAGACCTGGCAGAGTGTGACATGGATATCAGATCAGCCTCAGTGTACTCAGGAGTGTTCACCCAGATCTTTAAAGAGGAGTGTGGGCTGTACCAGGACAAGGTGTTCTGCTTTGTCCATCTGAGCATCCAGGAGTTTCTGGCTGCTCTTTATGTCTTCCTGTCCTTCATGAAAACTGGTGTCAATCTGCTCTCAGAAGAACAACCAAAAAGAAAGGTCTCTCTCTCACTCTACAAGAGTGCTGTGGACAAGGCCTTACAGAGTGAGAACGGACACCTGGACTTGTTCCTCCGCTTCCTCCTGGGCCTCTCTCTGAAGACCAATCAGATTCTCCTACAAGGTCTGCTGAGACAGACAGGAAGTGGCTCACGGACCAATGAGCAAACAGTGTCTTACATCAAGGAGAAGATAAGTGGAGATCTCTCTCCAGAGAGAAGCATCAATCTGTTCCACTGTCTGAATGAGTTGAACGACCGTTCTCTGGTGGAGGAGATCCAACAGTACCTGACATCAGGAAGACTCACCAGAGATGATCTCTCTCCTGCTCAGTGGTCAGCTCTGGTCTTCATCTTACTGTCATCAGAAGAGGAGCTGGACGTGTTTGACCTGAAGAAATACTCTGCTTCAGAGGAGGGTCTTCTGAGGCTGCTGCCAGTGGTCAAAGCCTCCAAAACATCTCTGTAGGTTCATGAATAACATGTATTTCAATACACAATATACAATATACTACAATATAAAAGTGATTTCATATCCAATACATCTCTGTAGTTTCACAAATAACATATTTTAATACACAATCTACATAATACAAGAATATGAAAGTGATATAATATACAATACATCTCTGTAGGTTCACTAAACATGTATTTTAATACTCAATATACATAATACTAGAATATTAAAGTTATATAATATTCCAAAAATATGAGCGGGGAGCAGGCTATAGGAGGGAGCCTATTTTAATATTTTATTTTCTAAACTACACATTTGGATTGTGAACCATTAGTAACAGCACCACTTCAGTAGGAAGTCCAGTAACAACTGGGTATTATACCAGGAAACACCACAACTGGGTTTTTCCCTAGCCTATTCATATTTTTGAATACTTGTTTTTCAATTTGAATGAATAATGGACAATACTGGACCAGGCTACAAATTCCACTCCAATATTGGCTGTTAAATAATACCTACAGCGCTGTTATCATTTGTTAAACTTATATTTCTTAATGATAGTAAAGACTGTGTTTTAATGGTGGTTTTAAGTGGTTTTAATTCTAATAAGCCCTTTCAACCCAGTTCCTAACATGTTCCTGTTGATGTTGTGTGAAGGCTGAATGGCTGTCATCTGTCAGAGAGATGCTGTGAAGCTCTGGCCTCAGTTCTCAGCTCCAACTCCTCCAGTCTGAGAGAGCTGGACCTGAGTACCAACGACCTGCAGGATTCAGGAGTGAAGCTGCTCTCTGCTGGACTGGGGAGTCCACACTGTACACTGGAGACTCTCAGGTCAGTTGGACTCAATGAGCAAACACTTACAGCCCAGGGTTTGATATCAGAAGACATTCAACTGGTTCCATAAATTGAAGAGATCTTTAGAACCAGGTGACCATCTCCATCACTAAGGACCTCAACCACCCTGGGCACCATCTCTTCCTCCCACTACCGTCCAGTCGCTGGTTCCGCAGCATCCGTACAAGGACTACCAGGTTTAAGGATACTTTATATCAACAGACAGTGAACTTCTGAACTGCTAGAGTGCTGCCACTATAATAACATTGTCTTTAACATTACACTATTGTAACATGTCATTAACATTACACTATCATAACATTATCATTAACATTACACTATCATAACATTGTCAATAACATTACATTACCATAACGTTGTCATTAACATTACACTATCATAACATTGTCATTAACATTACACTATCATAACATTGTCATTAACATTACACTATCATAATATTGTCAGTAACATTACACTATCATAACATTGTCATTAACATTACACTATCATAACATGTCATTAACATTACACTGTCATAACATGTCATTAACATTACACTATAATAACATTGTCATTAACATTACACTATAATAACATTGTCATTAACATTACACTATCAGAACATTGTCATGAACATTACACTATAATAACATTGTCAATACCATTACACTATCATAACATTGTCATTAACATTACACTATCATAACATTTCATTAACATTACACTATCATAACATGTCATTAACATTACACTATTATAACATTGTCATTAACATTACACTATCATAACATGTCATTAACATTACACTATCATAACATTGTCATTAACATTACACTATCATAACATTGTCATAAACATTACGCTAGCATAACATGTCATTAACATTACACTATCATAACATGTCATTAACATTACACTATCATAACATGTCATTAACATTACACTATCGTAACATGTCATTAACATTACACTATCATAACATGTCATTAACATTACACTATCATAACATGTCATTAACATTACACTATCATAACATGTCATTAACATTAGACTATTATAGCATGTCATTAACATTACACTATCATAACATTGTCATTAACATTACACTGTCATAACATTGTCATTAACATTAAACTATCATAACATTGTAATTAACATTACACTTTCATAACATTATCACAAACATTACACTATCATAACATTGTCATTAACATTACACTATTATAACGTTGTCATTAACATTACATTACCATAACGTTGTCATTAACATTACACTATCATAACATTGTCATTAACATTACACTATCATAACATTGTCATTAACATTACACTATCATAATATTGTCAGTAACATTACACTATCATAACATTGTCATTAACATTACACTATCATAACAAGTCATTAACATTACACTATCATAACATGTCATTAACATTACACTATTATAGCATATCATTAACATTACACTATCATAACATGTCATTAACATTACACTATCATAACATGTCATTAACATTACACTATTATAGCATTTCATTAACATTACACTATTATAGCATGCCATTAACATTACACTATCATAACATTACACTATCATAACATTGTCATTAACATGACACTATCATAACATTACACGATCATAACATTGTCATTAACATTACGCTATCATAACATGTCATTAACATTACACTATCATAACATGTCATTAACATTACACTGTCATAACATGTCATTAACATTACACTATAATAACATTGTCATTAACATTACACTGTCATAACATTGTCATTAACATTACACTGTCATAACATGTCATTAACATTACACTATAATAACATTGTCATTAACATTACACTATCATAACATTGTCATTAACATTACACTATCATAACATGTCATTAACATTACACTATCATAACATGTCATTAACATTACACTATCATAACATGTCATTAACATTACACTATTATAGCATGTCATTAACATTACACTATCATAACATTGTCATTAACATTACACTATCATAACATGTCATTAACATTACACTGTCATAACATGTCATTAACATTACACTATAATAACATTGTCATTAACATTACACTGTCATAACATTGTCATTAACATTACACTGTCATAACATGTCATTAACATTACACTATAATAACATTGTCATTAACATTACACTATCATAACATTGTCATTAACATTACACTATCATAACATGTCATTAACATTACACTATCATAACATGTCATTAACATTACACTATTATAGCATATCATTAACATTACACAATCATAACATTGTCATAAACATTACACTAACATAACATGTCATTAACATTACACTATCATAACATGTCATTAACATTACACTATCATAACATGTCATTAACATTACACTATCATAACATGTCATTAACATTACACTATCATAACATGTCATCAACATTACACTATCATAACATGTCATTAACATTACACTATCATAACATGTCATTAACATTACACTATTATAACATTGTCATTAACATTACACTATCATAACATGTCATTAACATTACACTATCATAACATGTCATTAACATTACACTATCATAACATGTCATTAACATTACACTATCATAACATGTCATTAACATTACACTATTATAGCATGTCATTAACATTACACTATCATAACATTGTCATTAACATTACACTATCATAACATTGTAATTAACATTACACTTTCATAACATTATCACAAACATTACACTATCATAACATTGTCATTAACATTACACTATTATAACGTTGTCATTAACATTACATTACCATAACGTTGTCATTAACATTACACTATCATAACATTGTCATTAACATTACACTATCATAACATTGTCATTAACATTACACTATCATAATATTGTCAGTAACATTACACTATCATAACATTGTCATTAACATTACACTATCATAACAAGTCATTAACATTACACTATCATAACATGTCATTAACATTACACTATTATAGTATATCATTAACATTACACTATCATAACATGTCATTAACATTACACTATCATAACATGTCATTAACATTACACTATTATAGCATTTCATTAACATTACACTATTATAGCATGCCATTAACATTACACTATAATAACATTGTCATCAACATTACACTACCATAACATTGTCATTAACATTACACTGTCATAACATGTCATTAACATTACACTATCATAACAAGTCATTAACATTACACTATTATAGCATATCATTAACATTACACTATCATAACATGTCATTAACATTACACTATCATAACATGTCATTAACATTACACTATTATAGCATGCCATTAACATTACATTGTCATTAACATGACTCTATCATAACATTACACGATCATAACATTGTCATTAACATTACGCTATCATAACATGTCATTAACATTACACTATCATAACATGTCATTAACATTACACTGTCATAACATGTCATTAACATTACACTGTCATAACATTGTCATTAACATTACACTGTCATAACATGTCATTAACATTACACTATAATAACATTGTCATTAACATCACATTAGCATAACATGTCATTAACATTACACTATCATAACATGTCATTAACATTACACTATCATAACATGTCATTAACATTACACTATCATAACATTGTCATTAACATCACATTAGCATAACATGTCATTAACATTACACTATCATAACATGTCATTAACATTACACTATCATAACATGTCATTAACATTACACTATCATAACATGTCATTAACATTACACTATCATAACATGTCATTAACATTACACTGTCATAACATGTCATTAACATTACACTATAATAACATTGTCATTAACATTACACTATCATAACATTGTCATTTACATTACAGTATCATAACATTTCATTAACATTACACTATCATAACATTGTCATTAACATTACACTATCATAACATTGTCATTAACATCACATTAGCATAACATGTCATTAACATTACACTATCATAACATGTCATTAACATTACACTATCATAACATGTCATTAACATTACACTATCATAACATGTCATTAACATTACACAATCATAACATGTCATTAACATTACACTATCATAACATTGTCATTAAGCGCTGCAGAGGGTGGTGAAAACCGCCCAACTCATCGTTGGACTACCCCTCCCTGCAATAAACACCACCCACCACAAACGGTGTCTGAGGAAGGCACAACAAATAGTGTAAAACCCTCTCACCCCAACAATGGACTGTTAGCCCTCCTCCCCTCCAGGAGGCGCTATAGAAACCTCTGTTCCAAGTCAAGCAGGCTTAGGAACAGCTTCTTCCCCTCAGCTGTCATCTCCCTGAACTCTGGACCACGAAGACAGCCCCACCCCCTCTGCTGTCCCCCCCCTCTGCTGTCCCCCCCCTCTGCTGTGCCCCCCCCCTCTGCTGTCCCCCCCCTCTGCTGTCCCCCCCCTCTGCTGTCCCCCCCCTCTGCTGCCCCCCCCTCTGCTGTCCCCCCCCTCTGCTGTCCCCCCTCCCCCCTCTGCTGTCCCCCCCCTCTGCTGTCCCCCCCCTCTGCTGCCCTCCCATCTGCTGCCCCCCCCCATCTGCTGCCACCCCTCTGCTAACCCCCCTCTGCTGTCCCCCCCTGCTGTCCCCCCCCCTGCTGCCACCCCTCTGCCCCCCCCCTGCTGCTGCACCTCTGCTGCCCCCCCCCCCCCCCCGCTCACGCCCCTGCCCCTCCCCCCCTGCCCCCCCCCCCCCCTCCTGCTCAACACCTATAATAATCACCACAATGTCTCTGTTTTAACTGTTAAAAAAAAAAAATAATAATAAATGTATCACAACTACTACCTCTCTATAATTTACATATTTATTATAACTAAGATACCTGTTTACTGTACCTGCAATATATGTTTACATATGTTGATAGAACTGCTCCTACTCCTGTATATATATACACATTTATACTTGCCATACATTTATATATGATTCAGATTCAGATAACTTTATTTATCCCGAGGGAAATTAAGGAATGGATGCTCACTTGTATACATTTACATTTCTATATATTTATCCTGCTTTCAATAACTGCATACCCCTGATCACAACCTGTTCAATGATCACTTACCTGTATATACATAAACCTATTATTATGATCATATCACATTTATACCTAGACTGTCTATTAACCTGTACATTTAAACTGTAAATTATATTATATAACAGTTACTGCACTTTACTGCAACATGTGCACTCTGGTTAGATGCTAAATTATTTTCGCTGTACTGTACTTGTGCTGTGAAATGACAATACATTAGAATGTAATCTAATTAACATTACACTATCATAACATGTCATTAACATTACACTATCATAACATTGTCATTAACATTACACGATCATAACATTTTCATTAACATCACACTATCATAACATTGTCATTAACATTACACTATCATAACATTGTCATTAACATTAACACGTGTGTGTGTGTGTGGTGTGTGTGTGTGTGTGTGTGTGTGGTGTGGTGTGTGTGTGTGTGTGTGTGTGTGTGTGTGTGGTGTGTGGTGTGTGTGTGTGTGTGTGTGTGTGTGTGTGTGTGTGTGTGTGTGTGTGTGTGTGTGTGTGTGTGCAGGTTGTCTGGCTGTATGGTCTCACAGGAAGGCTGTGCTTCTCTGGCCTCAGCTCTGAGCTCCAACCCCTCCCGTCTGAGAGAGCTGGACCTGAGCTACAATCACCCAGGAGACTCAGGAGTTACGCTGCTCTCTGCTGGACTGGAGGATCCACGCTGGAGACTGGACACTCTCAGGTACGGAGAGGACAGCTCACCTCTCAGGGACCGTGTCTCCTACAAGGATTCAACCGGCCGCTAGATGAAGTGGTTTACCAAGGCGGCTGTAACTCATGTTGTGTACAAAGTGATGATCCAGCAGATCATGAGTGTGAATGTTTCAACTGCTCTCTCTTTGTTCCCCCCAGGGTGGAGCACGGTGGAGGATGGAGGCTGAAACCAGCTCCAAAGAAGTGTGAGTGTCTGTTTAGTTTGAGTCATCACAACACACACTCACTCTTTAGATGGAAGGTCCATCCACACAGCAGGAGGTGACGTCCTGCTGGGAATGAACAGGATGGATCTTATCATTATTAATATTCATTAGATACATCATGTATCTCATCAATATTAATATTGATAACCATCACAATGAATCCTCCTTTTATAAAATACAACAGGTATTATTACTGATACATGGTTATTTATTTATGAATTATTATTGGTTATTAGTAGTGTTGTTATTATTATTAGACCATAACAATCCTCACATTATTAAAGGGTAAGTAAACAACCGTTTTAGCAGACCGTCTGCCTACCAGTTCCCAAAGAGTCGTAAAGGTTTTATAAAAAATGTACAGTTTGGGTTCCAAAGGAGCAGGTTTAAGGGGCGTGGCCAAACGCTGTCCAACCCCCCCTCACTGGAGCCAGGGGGCGGAGCCAATAGAAAACCACTGTGTGAAAACTGGTTGATCTGGAAGTAGACAACATGTCCCCGTTTGATAACTTTCTACATTTCAGTCCAAAACATCAGAAATGCTGACCAACACGTTTAGAGACCCAAACGGAGCAGCTTTCCCTTTAATATTAGTGTGTGTATTTAATATTATATTATAACAACTACTGTTATTCTTATGATTATCATCATCCTTATGGTTCAAATATGGACCATTGAAGTATAATAACACATATTTATTAGTGTGAATAATGTTTTGAATAAGGATTACTATAATGTATTAAAATTATGAATATCATTATTTTAATATTGTTATTATTAATTCAAATATTAATATTAATAGTATTATTTAAACTACTATTATTATTATTACTATTATTATATTATAGTGTTGTTATTATTATTAATATTATTATATATATCCAATTTTGTAATTATCATTACTTTGATTGTTTACATTAATATTAATGTTAATAATAGTATTATTATTATTATTATTATAATTATTATTCTGATTGTTAGAACATTAGAACATAATAATCCTGATACTACTAATATATTGATCACACACACAGAGCCCATGTGGTGACGCTGAGGGACTGAGAACATCAGGAGAACACAAACTACAGTCTGGCCTCAGTTTCTAGGAACAACAACAACAGTTCAGCAGACTAATCATGTCTTGTTCTCCATCAGATGCGTGTGAACTCACACTGGACCCAAACACAGCCTACAGACGACTCTCTCTGTCTGAGGACAACAGGAAGGTGACGAGGGTTGGAGAGGAGGAAGAAGTATCCTGATCACCCAGAGAGATTTGACTTCTGGGAGCAGGTGTTGTGTAGAGAGGGTCTGACTGACCGCTGTTACTGGGAGGTGGAGAGGGAAGGAGGTGTTGGTATAGGAGTGACATACAGAGGAATCACTAGGAGAGGAGGGGGTGACAGCAGGCTTGGAGGAAACAACAAGTCCTGGAGTCTTCATTGTTATGATGATTATGGTTACTCTGTCTGGTACAACGGTAGTGAAACATACATAGGTCTCCGCCCCTCTAACAGAGTAGGAGTGTATGTGGACCGACCTGCTGGCTCTCTCTCCTTCTACAGAGTGTCCCCAGATGGAGGAGGGTCCTCAGACACACTGACACTCATCCACACCTTCCAGTCCACATTCACCCAGGAGGACCTCCTCCCTGGGTTCTGGTTAGTGGGTTATGGTTCCTCAGTGGCTCTGTGTCCGTTGTAGCAACACACACACACACACACACACACACACACACACACACACACACACACACACACACACACACACACACACACACACACACACACACACACACACACACACACACACACACACACACACACACACACACACAGTAGTAAAGCTGATCTCAGGTCAGTTTGAGCATTATTATTAGCGGACATTTTGACCCGCAGCGTTTTTTTGGTTTTTTTACCCGCTAAAAACCGGTAAAAAACCGAAACGGAAACCCTGACACACACACATAGTATACACTATACACACACACACATAGTATACACTATACACACACACACATAGTATACACTATACACACACACACATAGTATACACTATACACACACACACATAGTATACACTATACACACACACACATAGTATACACTATACACACACACACATAGTATACACTATACACACACACACACATAGTATACACTATACACACACACACATAGTATACACTATACACACACACACATAGTATACACTATACACACACACACATAGTATACACTATACACACACACACATAGTATACACTATACACACACACACACATAGTATACACTATACACACACACACATAGTATACACTATACACACACACACACATAGTATACACTATACACACACACACATAGTATACACTATACACACACACACACATAGTATACACTATACACACACACACATAGTATACACTATACACACACACACACACATAGTATACACTATACACACACACACACATAGTATACACTATACACACACACACACATAGTATACACTATACACACACACACATAGTATACACTATACACACACACACATAGTATACACTATACACACACACATAGTATACACTATACACACACACACACATATAGTATACACTATACACACACACACACACACACACATAGTATACACTATACACACACACACACATATAGTATACACTATACACACACACACACACATAGTATACACTATACACACACACACATAGTATACACTATACACACACACACACATAGTATACACTATACACACAACACACACACACATAGTATACACTATACACACACACACCACACATAGTATACACTATACACACACACACACACATAGTATACACTATACACCACACACACACACACACACATAGTATACACTATACACACACACACACACACATAGTATACACTATACACACACACACACACACATAGTATACACTATACACACACACACATAGTATACACTATACACACACACACACACATAGTATACACTATACACACACACACAGTATACACTATACACCACACAACACATAGTATACACTATACACACACACACCACACATATAGTATACACTATACACACACACACATATAGTATACACTATACACACACACACATAGTATACACTATACACACACACACACATGGGTGTGAGGGGGGGTTTCTCCCTTAAGGCCCCAAATGGCCAGAGAGCAGTTTCAGAGGTCAGGGGTCAGAGGAGGTGATCTACCACCATGGGTCCTACCACTGGGTCACGGATGGACCCCAGGGATTTAAAGACTGTTCAACTTTTGACTGTTATTCATTTTGATCGCTAAAAATTCATGAACTTTTCTTTTTAAAAGGTTCGCAAAACTGCTTCATACAATATAATGTTTTAAAATGGTTGAAACTTTCTCTTTAACACGTTCTAGAAGACTGTTGCATTCAATATAATGTTTTAAATGTTGAACTTTCTCTTTAACACGTTCTAGAAGACTGTTGCATTCAATATAATGTTTTAAATGGTTGAACTTTCTCTTTAACACGTTCTAGAAGACTGTTGTATTCAATATGATGTTTGTGTGGAGATGAAGATGTGTTCTCAGAGCTAAAGGGAGTCATGCATTGGATGTTCTTTCATGGTCTGACCAGCTAAATATCACATGTTCATGTTGTTTCCTTTGATTCTTTGAAGCATTATTAATCACATGGGATTGTTTCCTTTAAATCCTTTTT